>CM068367.1:320436266-320736266 GCA_034769895.1 Magicicada septendecula | reverse complement strand
ACTGAGATTTTTCTTAAAAAACTTCACATTTTCTTGCAAACTTCAAGTATCAGCATCCATACAAACTTCTTTGTATCTCAGTTTATCTCAGTTAAGATACATCAATTTAGCAACTGTAATTTTTTTTAGTTTGGAATAACTGTGAGGTTAAAATCTTTGACAACCAAACTACGGTATGTAGTTGGTTTCTAACCACTTTCTAGGTACTGAAAATTCTAAGCATTGTGTTAAAATCTTTTTTATAATGTCTCACATGTGATAGTAATGGTAATGCTAAAATAACCATTATTCAACTCTGAATACTTAAGAATCTACCAGTACATGAAAATAATCCACCCTGAGATGAATTTGAAGCTGAGAAGCTTTGGAAGTGAGCGTGCTGGGCATCCATCACCTAGACAAATAACTTTAAATTAAATAAATGTAAAACATTTATATATAAAATGCAACGAAAATATACCTCCAATATATCTGTTCTAAATTTAAATTATCTTTCTTATGTTGAGTGTAAAGATCTTTTTCGTATGTGTATCTTTCTTCAATCTATTAAGTTTCACTTTGTTAAGGCTTTGTGTGTTAGCTTTAGAGCTATTTGATTTTTTTCAGTTACCAGTATACTTATGTTTTATTTATCTACTGGAAAACAATTAACTTTTATTATTATACCAGTGTAATAATAAGTAAAAAAAGGCCATCTATGAACAAGCAAGCTTCCTACCCTTCTCAGGAGCTCACACACCTAGGCAAAGGTCCCCCCCCCCCCTTTATAACTAGGAGGTTATCATGTAACAATATCTAGTACTGTTAGTGGGGATAAAAGAGAATTCAACATCTGAATGTGAAATTTTGTATTATTGCAGGATTTTAGCGATTCTTAATAAATAATTGTTCTACTTATGAACTGAAACTCATTTCCCCATATCTTATCATTTAAGTAGTATAAGTTCAATGTTTGTTGTCTTGTTTCAACCAAGAAAATTCCTTTACTGCTATTGGTACTTGGGACAATCAATAAATTTATTGATTCATAATTCATATGTTTATCAACACCTGTAAAGTCTTTTTACATTTATTAATGTTACTGATGTCCTTTTATATATTTAAATTTATATTTGCCATTTTATTTTTCTAACATAAATATTTAAGGATTTATTATACCAAATGTATATATTCTATACATTTGTATGAGATAATCCATGGTAAGCATTTGCCAGCTTTCACTGATTTAGATAATTTTGTTTCTCTTTCTCTAGCTACCATTTATTGGAAACAATCCAAAGTATGTAGAAGAATTTCTTACAAAATCATTAGAGGCTTTACAACTCAGTTATGTTGACTTGTATCTAATCCATCACCCTATTGGTTTTGCCTATGGTGAAGATATTCTTCCAAGAGATGAGAATGGAAAACTTAAACTTGATATGACTACAGACCATGTGGCCATTTGGAAGGTACAAAACAAGAGTAAATACATACATAAATTTGTGTCGTGTGTGTGTTTGAATATACATGTAAATTAACAATACAATCACAAGTGTTTCTGAAGCATAGTTATACTTTTATCAATCAGCAGGCATGATATCAGGTAATGCTACAAAATATAGAGCATAGTGAGCTGTAATTTTAACTTCTGTAACAGAACTCAGTTTGTATATTATGTAATTACAGCACAAAATTTTAATTATCCAACTTAAATTAATTATAAATTTGTTCCTATTTTTATAAGGAGAGATTCTAAATGCTGTTTGAATTTTAACATTTAATCCAGTAAAGAATTAGGTACTCCATTAAAGCACATGTTCATAGTAAAAAATGTATATTTCAATAAATAGTCAACATTACACATAGCTGTTACCATCAACTTTATCAACTGAGTATAATTATTGTTTTTACTTTGAAAGTTTTTTTTAACATTTAATAAACTATTAAAAATCTTAAAACAAAACAATATTTGATTCATGTAATTGATCAAACAAAAATTATGAACAATGAACATACTCAACCCAAAGTTTAATCATTTTTAGTATCAGATAATCAGTTTTCCTCCTTCACTGGTGCAACAGTATCTGCTCTTGCCTGCCTCATTATTATTGCCATTTATGTGGATAGATGACACTTGTGTTGAACCAGATAATCATCTGAAGTAGAAAACATTGTGTATTACATTAATTGACATTCAGACAAAATCTAAAACCTCAAAAAAGTTACATTATTTATTCTTACAAGCAACATCTACAAATTATTGTTATCTGGTTTCACATAAAAAAGTTATTTTTGGAGGAACAAAACGAAGTTTTTTTTTGTGTACAAGAAAATAACTTTCTTGTATTTTCTTGTGTTTCACTGTATGAAAGAACTGAATACATCTTTATTGGTTCTAGCTGGTTAAACAGACAACAGATTACAAAACATCATATACAGTTGCAACTGTATTATAGTATTATATCACCTTCTAATTTTATTAGGCAATGGAGGCACAAGTAGATGCTGGACGAGCTAAAGCAATTGGAGTATCCAACTTTAACACCAGACAAATCGATCGTATACTAAAGTCAGCTAGAATACCACCAGCAACAAATCAAGTTGAAATGCACATATACTTGCAGCAAAAGGAATTACTAGAGTTTAGCAAGAAGACTGGTGTTAGAGTTACAGCATATTCTCCACTTGGTAGCCCAGGTTTCAGGACTGCTGTATCAAAATACGGGTTCAGTGAAGATGGGTAAGTCATCGAGCTACAAGTACAAGCATTCATAAAGCTTTTTTAACTTTTATGAGCAAGTGAGAAAGCTTTTGTATAGACACCTGGACTCATTCCTCATAGTAGGAAAAGATTCTTGTACATCTTAAACGTAATAATAAACTGACAACCTTTCTCGTCTTTTTATCTTTATATGGAACTATCATCCAGATGTAAATGCCACATGTAATATAGAGTATAGTGTACAGACAGACAGACTCATATATAAGTATCGTGACACTCCTGGGCAGAAAATAATTGCTGCTACCCCAGATATAAAGAAAAGTTAAGACTGTTTAAATTTTACGTTACTCTTCCACCCTATATATGAGTTTGTGCACAGAAAAAATGTAGTGGAAGTGTAGTAAAAGTGGGCTCCCATTTTGTTTTTTCTTAGATAACAAACCACATAAAGCTAAAAACTGAATAATATACTACTATTAGTTACTTTTCAGGTCTCGTACATAATACAAACCCAAAAACAATATTACATGAGAAAACGTTTTTCAAAAAACTTGTTCCTAAAGAGGGTCCTCCTCAAAAGATCCAAAATGTGGGACCCCTACATTTACACATAGACTGTAAATAAGAGTAGTTTAAATTGAAAACAAAGACTGTAAAGATGATGATGAAGAAACCCCCCACACACACATAGACACATGTTTTTATTTTATCAACACTTTATTACAAAAACCTCACGCTATTAGCTTTTACTGACAAAATCAGACTCTTAGGTCTATGTAATCACAACCACTTTCTTAAAAAACTAAAAATCAACTTTTTCTGATGAAAATCACAAACCCAAATGTCTTTTTCCACTCCTGAGCAATCAACATGGGCCCATAAATGGCAGACAATACACTTCACCCAAAGTCCACCTCTCATATCATTTAAAAACTTACTGCAGAACATATATTCTGTGTCATCATCTTCTGCTTGTTTGTCCCAAGGGCCTCATGTCTAGATTTGGTGATAAAATGGATGCTAGAGATACCAGGGAGATGTGTGTGTAACAATCAGACTCATATTGTTTAGGCTACTTTTTAAATTTCAGAGATTTCATAACCTTTTTAATATTTGCAGCTGAACTTTTTAGTGCTCACCGAGTAGGCCTACTACCATGCCTATGGCCTTGAGATTTCCTTGCTGCATTCTTTGTCTCTGTTTTTACTTGACACTTCTCATAGATTCTTTTAATTCAGTCTTATTTAAGGAAGAGGATATAGCAGATGTTTTGTGCAATGTGGAAGCCTTCTCCTTAACTTGTAGAAGTGGAAAAATTGGAAGGACTTAATGAAATTTTGTTACAGTTCTGGAGATGATGAAGAAAGGGTGGTTGCAGGTTGGTCTAGTTCAGTAGCTTCTTTGATGGAGGTGTGATTCTGATTTGCTGAATTGTGATATACATTGATGGTCCATCAACAAGTGCTGTAGTTTGTACTTACATTGGCATGTGCAGGAGTTTATTTGTTTTGGTCAGATACTTTTCCTTGTCCTTATCATCCAAGTAATAATAAGGTTTGTGCTTCTTTTGGAACACCTGTATGAATTCAGCTTCAGTGAATAGGTGCTTGATTATTGGATATATCCCAGTAACCCAAAAACTTTTTATGGCTATTCATCAGTCTGACACCTGATATAAGCTTTCCTAAAAGTCTCCACAACATCAATGTGCTAACAGGTCTCTTACTATCTCCAAGCAATTCCCTTATTTCCTCACTGTAATATGCTTTAAGTAACATAATATGCTCCATAAATTACCTGTCTAAAGGTTGAATTTTATGTGTAGAGTGGGGTAGGAGGAAAATATTTGTGATGTGATTTTCCTTAGTCAAATCAATTATACAATATTTTTACTGCAGCTGTAGAACCATCCAAATTGAACAATACAAGTTCCTCCTCATAGGGCTTGACTGTCATGAAATTTTCAAACTATTTTGTGAATAGGTTGGTTTGGTTTCATCCTGATGAACACATCCTGATGTGTTCCAAAAATTGTTTCCAATTGAGCGCTTTTCTCAAGCTAGTTGTTCATATTCTTCTTTGGAAAAATTACCAATGGTGACACAAAGGTACCTGATGCATTCATGCATACTATGGTCATTATGAGGGTACCTCTCTCTACTGAAGTTAAAGACACTATCTGCCTTTTGTCTCTTAAACCTGTGATTTTTGAGATCTTGGACCAAACAACAGCTTCTCCACTCCCATCCATATTAAAGATTCTGTCTGGAGTAAATTTTTGTTTATCATACACACCCTGAAGAAGATCAAAATCTTCTCAATATATTCTTTACTAAAACTAACCACCCGACCATAAGATGATCCCGTCAATTTCCTTTCAGGAAATGTTTTCTTGGTATTTAAGAAAAAGGTTCAGCCATTTTCTCCAGCCATCACATTTTCAAATGGATGTGCAATGTTATTTATTTATTTATTTTACAAACTGCAGTTGTCTTCTACAAATATGTTGTGTACACCTCAAATATACAGCTAGGCAGTATTTTTAGGGTGAATTTTTGAGCTCTGCTGAAAAGACTGTTGGTCATCCAAGCTTTGTTGAAGCAGCTAACAACGACTACCATACTTCTCCCTTAGACAACTGCTGAAAAGTTGATCTGGGTATGTTAAAAGTTTTGCTTGTTTTTTAAACTTATTTTATTCTTCCATATAGTATCTATGGCATTGGTCATATTATCCTTATTCCACAGGCTCAGTTTTCTTATTAGTTTTAGTCATGTTTACCTTGTAACAGAATTCCAAGATGATAAAGAATTTGAAAATAAATAATTCACTGACTGTAGTAATGACAAATAAATGGGCCTACTTTAGGAATGACGTGGTAACTTTCTTTTAGAACACACATAAGATTATATTTGGATGGTATTTATTTGTTATCTGTGCATATAAACTAATTTTAACTACTTAAAAAGATGGTTCTTGCATAAGGATTAACTCTATATAACAATTAAAACACTTACCAATAAACATATAGACATAATTGAATTCAAAACAAGATTTGAGGTCACTCAAAACAAAAGTTTCATTGGTCACTAACATCAATCACAAAGTGACTGAAAGGTCATGTATAAACCACAAGGGTACAGCCATTATGTGATCTATTAGTCCCACATTTTACTGTGTGGCTGTAGCATTATACAGAGCCAGATCATAGGGGGCTCGCTTCATGGATCCAGGGCTACAATTGGTATTCTTCATGTACCGTAATTAATTATTTTTGCAGGTTATTTTAATCTAAAGTAGGTGGATAAAGTTAATTTCAATTACTAAATACAAAATTCAGAAAAAATTTGTAAATAATTAATTTCAAAGTCAATTACAAAAATACCCATGATTGTGACACTATAAAAATACAATGGAGTTAAAATAAACAAACAAGAAAGAAACAAATGATCACTGGGTTACTTTTCCCACTCTTTCAAGTTAATAATGTAATGATATACATATGCCCCTTTTCAGCAACAAAATCTCCACTCAGTTGAGAGACTGAAATTCAACAACTGGACATCACATATTGTATTTTTCTAACCTCCAATTTGATGCCTCCTAAAATCTGTTACCCTGGGCAACTACCCAGTTTACTCCCCTTAAATACAGGTCTACACACAGACATTATATAGGGTAATATCTCAAAGCGCACGCACGCACGCACGCACGCACACACCACACACACACACACACACACACACACACACACACACACACACACACACACACACACACACACACACACACACACACACACACACACACACACACACACACACACACACACACACACACACACACGCATATTGCTTCAGTCGATAGTTAGTATATAGGTAGTAGTTTACATGAAGATAGGTCTGGAAACATTTTGTTTTTTACTTATGAGTTGACGTTTTTTTTCTCTAAGGTAAAAGAACACAAATACTGCATCTACATTAATAAAATTAAGGACACAAAATTAATAAATTGAAATTAAATTCTGCATAAAGAATTAATTCTTTTGTTCTAAGGCTGTTAACTGTTACCTTTTATGAAAATCGTATGAAAATATATTAAAAAAACTTACCTGAATGTTGTAGTTTTAATATTTTTGTACGAAACCCACTATTACAGTCACTGCCTCAAAAAGAATTAGTTTTGTCTCAAAATATGGTAGAGAGTTTAAGTCTGAACAATTTGATATATATCATCTTATAGAAATATAGTTAAAGTATAACTTGAAGCTTATTGAAAATTGTACAGGGGAAATGATGGTTATTATTCTTTTCTCTGATTATGGTGATTAATTTTGAAACACTTTAATAGTGGGTGTTCTACAGAAAGATGGAAAGTACAGTTTTCTAGTTTTTTAAATGGAATTTTCATAAAATATAACAACTTTAAACTTGTACAAATACTTTAGACAAAATTACATGTCCATATACATGCGGTATTGCATTATATGTGTGTCGTCTTTGAGGCAAAAAAGGAAAACTTTGATTGGCCATATGTAGAAACAAAATGTTTCCAAACTTATGTACTTTTTTAATTTTTCTATCAGAGGAGTACACGTATGGGAGAAATTTTGTGAAACACTGTATATTTTTTATTGTAGGTTTTGTATTAAGTAAACATATATTAATGTAAGACACTCATATTTTAATTATTATCTTCCACACAGTATGCACAGAAACTTCAACTGATAAAGAAAACAGTAGGCAGTATTTAATAAAAAAAGTGGCACATTGGCATGAATTGTAGACATACAGTTTAATTATTCTATTTCTCCTTCTCAATTTGAAGTTTTATTAACAGAAAATTGCTGTAATTGACTAAAAATCAAAATTAAACATACACCCTATACCATGAAACTTATTTGAATATTAAGAATATTACAAATTAATATATCTTTTTTTAAATTTAAGTAAAATGTATATTAAACTTATTGTAAAAATATAAGCTAAATAGTTTTGTGATTCAACATATTTTACAATCACTTTCCCAAGTCTCACTACATCCTTCTGAAATTGTAATGAGAATCTGTATGTTTTATTTTCATATTATTTTCACAAAATAGAATCATATCTACAGCACTTCTATTGTCAGCATGTAAAAATACTTTTCATTTGTTTTGAAGTGACTAAACATTCCTTCTATATTTATTAACTTGCACATATACTAAGAGCTGAGGAAATGTATTCAGTTTCTGCTTGAGATAAGATCATACATATTTTTGTGAAATTCCTGAACAGGGAATCACACAACTGCTAATAAATTTATCTGCACTTTTTGTAATTCCACCCAGAAAAACATCTGTTCTTCAACTAGTTTAGAAACCAATAACTTCTATATAAGTAGTAACAAAATAAAGTTTTAATCAAAATGAGTTAGATAAACTAAGATAATAATCAAAATGTGTTTTAAAGTAAGATAATGAAATTTTAATTTTATTTTTGTTTTCTTATTAAGTTTCCTTGTAAAATTTTATTCACTTTTGTGCAGAATTAAGCAGCTGACTCCGTTAACTGAACCAGTAGTAGTGAAAATTGCAAAATCACGAGGTAAAACTTCAGCACAAATATTACTACGTCACCTTCTCCAGTTAGGTGTTGCTGTTTTACCCAAAAGTGTAAATCCAAACAGAATAAAGGAAAATTATCAGGTATAGTTATGTTAACTGTTATTCAATGATTGTTCAAACACATTTCCCTTACACATTCCATCTGGCTTAATAGAAAAAGCTATGTGTACTGTTTGAGTGTTCTGCAATATGGCTGATTGCGATTGTTATAACTATCAAACTTTTTTAACTCTTACATTTAACTTCATGTTTACTTGTTTCTATATTGCCTTACCAGATGAATTATAGTAAAAGCTCCACTGAAGTTTCTACTCATTTTTTTAAATCTTGTACCTCCTTTATTCAACCTGTACAATGTTTCAATGCTAAATTAAATCAGTACTATTTTGAAATTTTGAAATTATACGTTTATTGTTTGTAAACTGTTGTAGATTTTTGATTTTGAGCTGAGCAATTCTGAGATGGCTGAATTAAATGTACTAGATAAAGGTGATGAGGGACGTATTTTTGAAGCTGTATTTGAAGAAATGCAGGATCATCCAGAATTTCCTTTTCATAAGACTAAGTCAAGGACTCAGTAAAATAAAACATGGTCTTGTCAACAATGCTAGTGGAAATAACAGAATAATTTAAAATCTAGCTTATAATATAAACTGTATAAGCTAGTTTGCAACTAGTTTTTGCAACAAGTTGCTTGGACATCAGTATTTTACAATGGATACTACAAATTGTTAACAATTATCTAGTAAAGTCATAAATTTAAAGCTGTAATAAAATTAATATGTTATGAAGACTAGTAATAGTTTTCATTTACAATAATGATGCATGTAATAAATGTTATATGTGTATTTTATATTGTATATTTGTAATACAGTTATGCTGTAATTAACTGTTGTAATTTCACTATAATAAAGATAATGCTAAGCATTACTTCTGAGATATTTTTTCTACTGTCTCCATCCACAGTGACTACACCAAAAGATTGTTTTGTCCATTGTTGTTGCCATCATGTATGAGTAATTGTAAAAGATTCAGTAATGAGTATGTGTGGATGACCGTATGTCCTGATTCATGTTGGATTGAATATGTTGAATCCATGCGAACTGATCGAATTATCAGCTCTTGTTTGCTGATCTGTGTGTTATTTCTCTACACAGTATCCTCCCATTTAATTTATTCTCTTGTAGTTTATACTTTTTGTTACCAAAAACCTATCATTATTCACTCTAGAGGCACAACTTAATTAAAATTTGTAGTCAATTTTTTTCCACTAACATTAGTTGTTGGCATCATTTGTTACTTTGATAGTTATTCTAAAATCAGCATGCTTTACAAATTTATGCGCATTTTATATCTAAAGGCTGAATTATCCATATTAATGTCTTCTCTATTAAAAATCACTGTAGAAATTGCATATTTTTTTATTTTGATTCTAGTAGACTCAAGATTTTGGCAAAACTTTAGTAGACAGGATTTTAGTGTCTTGATTGTGGCTTACTTGTTCCCTTAGAATGAAATGGTTCTAACCAGTTTTGAGAAAAATAAAGTTAAAGTTTTAAATTTCTACAAGTTTGTTATTATTTAATATAAATGATTAATTTTTTAAAGAATGCTAAAACAGCTATGTATATTAAATTTTGTTTGACTTTAATAAATTATATTGTATTTAATTAAAAAAAAATTGAAATCGAAACCTTGTCATTCACACTGCTTGTAATTGACAGAGATCCATTATCAGATATAACCTGTTACATGAACTTATTCCAGGTTTTATAAGGTATATGACCATGATATACCAGCATTGAGTGATCTGAAGGCCATCTGATTATGAAATGGATATATGATTAAGTTTTAATTAAATGTTACTATATAGCATGTCTGTTCAAATTCGATTAAAAATTTAACAATAGTTAAGATCAGCTGTACAAAATCAGTACATTATTACTTGTATAGTTACTCCAACAAACTTTATTTCATAATAAAATAAGACAGAGATTCAGTACAAATTGTAAAACTTGTAGTTCTCTAATGGCATAAATCTTTTTTTTGGATTTCGTTGTCCATGACGTGTCCGTTACTTAACTAAATATCACTATAATATTGACGACTCGGAACACTATAAGTTTTTTATAAGTAAAAACGTAAAGTTTTTTACTTATAAAAAACTTAGTGTTCTGAGTCGTCAATATTATAGTGATATTTGGCATAAATCTAATACCAGTAGAGTCCTCCTAATCTGAAACACATTAATCTGAAAGTCTGGTTAATCCGAAACCCATATTCAGTGAAATAAAAAAGGTTCTGAAAAGGAAAACTACACTTTGTAACAAAAGCCTGACTGTATTTTTTACAGAGTAATAATAAAACATTTGAAAATCATTGTGTAAATAGTATATGTGCAGTTCTACACTTTTGTAACAATTACTGTATAGTTACGACGGTCTACTGATCGCTATATGGCACAGTGGAAAACAAAATACAAGACACCAATAAAGTTATTAAAAACCAGCTTTAGTTATCACAATTAACAGTTTGTAATCAACAAGTTATTCAACAAGATTATTCTCGTACAACAATTCAAGTTAATCTGTCTACACAAATAATAATGTTAACTATAAAGAATTCCACACTATAATCACTTTTTACTAATACATCACTTGAAATGCACTGTGTAAATTGCCCGACAATAACTCAAACCTCACTGAATAAATTGCCACTTTAACTGTCCTAAGCGTTGCTGAATGCTTATATTTATACCCCGCTGAGATTCTTGAATAATCCTTAATACCCATCAACACTACTAGAAAACACTAGAGCGTAATTGCTTCAGGCATTGAACACAGTGGGCACGGACTGGTGAATCTGGAACAGCCTCGTTAACGCATGTTAAGAATCACATACGCACACAACATTACAGCTGGTTCTGCATTACTACATGCTAAAACAGTTGCATGTTCCTACTCGTTTTGAAGCCAGGTGCACTTTCTTCTTTTTTGGAGGCTAAGCTTTTCTTTGGACGTGCCTTAAAATTTAGTCCAGTCTCGTTGGCATTATGGGGGCAAATGCACTTTCTGTGGTGAACAGTTTCCTACTGCAACCACATCAGCAAATTCACTTACGTACTTTGCGGCTGCAGCCTGATCAGCAGATAATCGTTCACCAGCAACAGATAACTCACATATGCCATTCCTTTTTTTCAATAAATCTAGCCATCCTGTGCTGGTGTTGAATGACACATCTCCATTCATTAGCTTAGTAAGGTGAAGTGCCTTTTCCTTGATAAGTGGCTATTTAACGGAGCCTCTCTCCAGGGAATCCATAAAAATTGCCTCATCGAGCTTGTTAAATTGTGAAACTTTGAGGTCTGGCGTTTTTCAATACAGTCAGCTGAAGATGATGCACAAAACTGCTTGATCTTAGCATGGTTGTTCACCAGTCCATAATGGTTGCATTTCCAATGCCAAATTCAGCAGCTAATTTCATGCACTTTTGCTGTTTTCCAAACGTCTTAAAACTTCTAGTTTGTCTTTTAATGAACACAAAGTGTGTTTTTGTTTATATGGAGCCCATTGACGGAATGGAGTCCATTAGGAAGGAGAAAAAGAGGAAGAATGAGAAGATCTTGGAGGGACAAAATGGATGAATCTATGCAACGTATAGGACTTGAGGAAGGACAATGGGAACATCGGGAGAATTGGAAAGCTAGGTTGAAGGAAGGGCTGACGGCACTATCTGTAGCAATCCTATTATATATTACAATGACACAAATTATTTAATATAATTTATTTTGTGGAGCCCCATGATTTTGGAGCACCAAAATTTTACCAATACAATAGTAAATTAATTTGTGCTGTGTTTACATTCATACAACATTACTGATACCGTGTATGTATAATTGGAGTTCAAGTGTAATTATAATAAGAGTAGTCCTTTTAGGAATCGTAACATGTTTTCATTTCTTTATTCAAAAAAAAAAAAAAAAAAATAATAATAATAATATTTACTTCGCCATAAAATATTCATTATCTATGATTTCAATGTTTCTTTGTTGCCATATACTCATCATAAATTAGATTTTATATCATGTCTTATATTAGCAATTCTATGTTAAACATTTCTTCGATATACTATAAATTCTCGACTACTCAGTCTGAATGTGTGCTTTATAAATTTGTTCTTATTCACATTATTTTTCTATACTTGACATACATCTTATGGCTTTATAATCATTTTAAAGAAACTAATTGAATCGTTAGTCTTCTTCTATATTTCCAATTACTTTACTTTTATGCTTTCAATAAAAAATTAAATTTATTAAATCAATTGTTAATTCTCCAAGCAAGGATTTAAATTATCTTTAAATTAACTGGTCATCATTAAAGAACATTCGTATTACAGTTAAATTACATTCTCTTATCTCTGTCTACATAATTTTTCTTTAATTCAAACATTTTTTTATTAATGTCTTTCAATGTCTTTATTCTTTCATAATTATAAATTGGTTTTTCGTCACCTCAATTCTGCAGATTGTCCCATGTCCTCCAGTGATCTGTCGGTCCTCTCCTATTGGATATCCTCTTCCTTTTTACGGTTCCACTGGTCGTCCTCCAGTCACTTGTCCTTCATGGTCCCATCGGCTGGCTGTAGAATGGAATGACGTGTTGCTCTGACTCGGCTGCTGTTGTTATATAAACCGCTCTATTGCTCTGCGTATCGTTCCTCTGCTTGATGTTCTCTCGCCATCTGTCTAGAGTGTTGATGTTTGTAGTTGCAGACTGTTTGTAGACGTCCGATAATTGTAGTTACCGTTCTTTTTTTTATTACTTGAACTAACATATTGTCCGTTATACTTTACAGTTTATAAACAAAAGATCTTGTCGATATTGGACATAGCGTCTAGCTATGTCTGAAGTAATTAAAATTTCGCGTCTCTGACGGACATAGCGTACCGCTGCAATTGAAAACTGATTGAAGTGTAAATTTGGCTCTCCTGGGCTCGTATTTATATTCACCAAAAAAACCACACCTGTCGTCACAGAATTCTGCAGGTCAGAAGCTGTCCACGGCGTCTGTTCCCCCACTCTCGTCCAATTTCACATATTCGCACATTTTTGCCAATTGCAATGTCTAATGCGGATTTAAAGGTGATCTAACATTGTCTAATTTAATTACACATATTATACGTAATTATCATAATGATCGCATCATTAGTGTAATTACTATGCTCTAAAAATCGCACAGAATTCGCACTGAACGTCATAATTACATAGAATTCGCACTGCACACGTGTCTGATTTTTATGCATTTTTAGAAGTCTTTACACTGTTTCTAATATTTACGGTTTGCTTATAATTAAATAAAACTTTAATTTAGCATCTATTTGAGGTGAGATTGCAAACTTTCAGGCTTGAACAGGCTTCACGCACACACACTATTTACTTGTGTACACGCTCTCAGCGGCAATTGCTTGATGTTCCTGTTGATTCCTGTTTATAATTCAGCTTCCAATTTCACACCTGCTTGTCTATTACATATTACTAAAATTAAATTTAAATATTTATTTAATTTAATACATGCACATTACAGCATATGCTTGTATTAATTGTCGCAATATATATATCCATCCTTCAGGCTTCATTTAGCTTATAACTTCAGGATGGAGCCTATTGCGCCCTTATCGAGCTCCTTCTAATTGTCCCTTACCTTCTACTGCCCGATGGGTGCAAGTTGGGCCTGTCTTTGCTTTTCTAGTAAGTCCCAAATGGAGAAATGCGGTGCCATTCCACCTTGTCTTGAAGCATAATCTCAACTACTCTCTCGGGCCTGAACTCCCCGAGTTCCATCTCCAGTGCCATTTTCTCTTGTGAATACGCAGCACTAGAAAAATAGTCACTATATTAGTCGTGATAATAATAATAATATCAGCGTTTTACTTCCATATAAACGTTCCGTAAACAATTACTTAACATAATAATGGAGCAGTTCGAAGTGAGTAAAAAGCTTTCGGCCTATTTTCTTGTTGCATTTTGTAATCGTTAACTTTATGGAACCACAATTACAACCATAAAAGAGTAAACTATACTTATTTACTGCTAAATAATGAATTTTTACTTAGTTACATTTAAATAACTTGTTTTGTGTGATACGAATATACAAAAATTACTTAACAAGCTGAGGCTGTCAGAACTGTAATTTGGGAAGTACATATCATGTGTTTACAAAACGTGCTTGAAGTTATTATATGTGTATTATTTATTTCGAATATATTAAAGGGCGTTGTTTGCGTAATAAAATCGCGTATAAAATTATATTATTTCTTAACGAATACGAAATTAACACCACGTTTAAAATATGAAATTGTTAAAAGAAATAGTAATTCGTTTAATGATGTTTCACTTTCTTTCCTACAAAAGTTGAAAAGAAATTATCCTGTGGTCTGTCGAGTAATGAACACTACAATATTATTTATCGTGGTTACAGAATTGTATTCCTAATCATTCTAACGTCAGCTCTTCAGCTTTATTTTGAAAGTTTTTATTCTTGCTTGGCGAAAGCGTCTATAATTCGTTGTACTTTTTGTGGAATAAACATAGTTTTTGCTAGTTTTTATTGTCCGTAATAAAAGCACTTTTTCAAAACAGGCTCTACTATTTCTAAGCCACTTTGGAAAATGTCCCGAGGCCCACGCGAACACCAACCCACACTGATATTTTCTCGTAACGTAGTCAAACTGTCCATTCCTAATGTCTGAAAAACGGCTTGTTCTGCGAAATGGTAGACACAAACCTTTCCAGTATCCTACGTAATTTACAAAGCTATAAAATGCCGCTAACTATTTACGTTCAATTTAAATTATTAATGTACTTTTTACATTATCGATTGATATAATATCAGATTATTAAATTACATACCGCCATAATAAATAAATCCGACTTTTGCTACACGTTGGTTTCTAAGTCGCACTTACAGTAATACAAATCTTTCTGTGCTGTATGAGTTGACTGTTATGAAGTTACTTTACTTGTCCGTAAACGTGCTTACTCCGTGCAACGTAAGATCACCAAGCAGAAATAGTTTCTTTAGATCGCTTAGCCGTTTTCCACACTACAGATTCCTGCACCTTTCTGGGTTCCATGAGTTATAGACTTTATTATTCTACGTTGTTAATTATAACTCCATTTAAAAATAGAATTCGCACCATCGAACTAAGTAGCAAGTAAATATATTTCAAGAGGAAAGTTACACATTGATTAAAATCGTATTGGTATAAAAGAATCTGTAGGATTTTCTTTGACTTACTTTTGTCTTATTCACATACTTAAGTTTGTCATGAGAAGAGGTTTAAGCCTTTGTTATAATCTTTCTTCCTTAAATTGTTAGTTCCCAAAAAGAAAGATCAAATTTACAATTCTTATTTGTTTGTTAAATTTTCTTTACATTTGTTTGTTAAAGTTAAAAATTAATTTTGGGTGCCTGCTTTTTTTCTTGTTAAAATAAATATACTTTCTGTTAAAATAATTTTGTCCTTATGTCATCACTTAGACGTATATAATATTCATTTCTATATTATCGAGTCTTAATAGACTGGACACCAATCTTTTTTTAACAAAAATTTGTACAGTCGATTTGGCTTTTACATGTTTACACGTTACATGGTTATTTATTTCCTCTTTAGTCATCAGAGATTAAATAATTATTTTTAATGAAAATTTCTCAGCGGGTGTTGGAACACAGATTTGTTTGTACTGAAATAGTAATAGTTCCACATTCCTATGTTTTATTTACGTATAAATAATTAAATGTTACCAGACGAGAAGTTCGTTGAACTGTGTTAGCAACATCAGGTTCAGTACGGTTGGGTATCATGTTTGATATATTTTTCATACTGATTAGGTGTAAACCTTATGTTCTGCTTGAATATCGTATTAGCAAACAAAATAAAGAAGAAAAATCGTAGAAAGTGAAAAATATTCTTGGATTTTGAGTAAAGGGTGTTTATTTTGTAATCTATATGGTGATTTCGACCCTCACTATGCGCAGTGTCATGTGATTGTCACAGAAAATCTAAAGAAGTTGGGACCTCCACGCCGACTGAGGAAGCCACAAGAATTTGTCGTCACGAGGCTTCACGATTGTCTAATTATGTATGACCACTGGCCATCCCTCTCCTTACATGGCTGCCATTTTATTCTGTCTTTACAAATTACCCTATTTAAATTTCTGGTTGCCAGTACCCTGTTACCAGGTTACCATTTCGTGATTACCATCTTTCCAAACGTTTTTTGTTCTACCGCACTTCAGGAAACTGTTTACGTCCATTCTAAATATTGAGTGAACTTTCTTTTCTTATATTTACAGGAAACATGGAAAGTGAGTAAAATCGTGCTCTAAATATTCTCATTAAGTTCTTCGAGTTCTTCCTCCGAAACCGTATACTTTTGGAGCCACAACTAAATAACAAGTTATTTAAATTTTACTGGAATGTTACAAAAGAAAAAAATTCATGTTAAGTGACACTAAGTGAAGTGTGGAAAGTATGACGAATATGTAAAACGTAGCTACTGAATACTTTGAAGATGTCAACTAAAAATTCACACGCGCAAGTGTAGGTATCCTAAAATGGTCTTTGACCATTCGGTTAAAGTTGTCGTCTCTCTGTCATCTCTTTTTACTTCTATATCCCCTATTAAGTAGGGACATACTTCTTCTTGTTCTTAGGCATGGACAATCACGATTATTTATCAAAAGTAAGCGTGCATGGAATACTTTATTTATTTTGTTTTATTCCTATTTTAAATAGATTATATAATTATTCCTAGATATATCGCTCCATAGACTACAATACATAGCGATACATTACACACATTAGGGTGTGCCAAACGAATTATACATTATTTATTCTCGTTTTTCTTATTAAAAACAGGAAGTAGACCTTTCTAATATATTTGTGGAAGAAAATTTCGACTCAAGATCCTGAGATTCAGTTTGAGTTGGTACTTGTGGAACTTCATTATTTAATAGCGATACAAATTAATCAACCGCTTGATAAAATTTTAAATTTATTTGAATAAATACTCCCTAATAGCTTTGCTCTCTAAGAAAGAATATGATTTGTCTAAATTATAAATAGTGTATTTAGCTGGTTCATAGATAATGGAAAATATGTTTCTTAGATTATTAGGTAGCCTATAACGGCTGGAGTCGTTGATAAAAGATTTTTTATCCGGGCTGTGTGCCGTGGTTGATTGCTTTGTTCTGTCATTGTCTAAACATTTCGCCCACCCACCGAAGGCCTTCTTCAGTTGAAAAAAGTTTATAGTGTTCCACAAAAGGGTGAAGAGCCGAACGTAGGCCTGCCTCTAACCGAGGTAAAAGCAACCAAAAGCAAACAAAAGCAAGGTTACCTATGTTTCTTAGAATTGAATAACATTTTTTAATATTTTTCATGGTCTTTAGATTAATAATTACCATTCCTATCATATTACAGGTAGGCCTACCTATATATACATCAAAAGTTCAATACTTTCGAAAAACAAATATACGAAAAACTGAAAGTAACATTTATCAATGAAGGTAATCAGCTGAGAAAAAAATACTACAAAAAATAAAGGAAACTCAAAGAAAGCGCTCGTATCCTTCAACTAAAAACATTTTCTTGTTATCAACATGTGTAGTCACTGTTACCTTATCGATGATTTCTAATAATTAATACGTAAATGCCGTAAGTGTAAAAGTGTACTATCACACTACTTAGTAAATTCTTAAACGTCGACCTAACGCACATTATGCTTTTATTGAACGCTTTCACGGAACAACTTTCCAGCTCTTTTTCATATTGAATGATTTCCTTCAACTGTATCGGATCATGTGAGGAAGCTTACCAATTGGGGCATGCCTTTTTTTGTATTTTAGCCAGTCAGTTCGCAGCAAGTTATAACTTTTAAACCAGTTGTATATTATTTATTTGAATATATTGTAATGGAATTTATTTATCTAACATAAATGGTATAATAAATTTAAATACTTTAAATGGTATTTCGCATAGTTGTAATTCAGTTATATATGCCATCAGTTATATGGTTAATTCAATTTCATCGTTGTCTTTTCAGTGAAGTCTGGGAATCGCTATTGGAAATCGTTTTGTTCTTCAACTATTTCGTTAATAACACTCGTTATTTCACTATAATTATGGTAGAGCTATCTGATTTTTACAGAATGCATGACTTACTAGAAATATACGCAAATATCTTTAACAAAATAAACTGAAGATTAACTTACTTTTGTTCTATCAAAGAAGAAATTTCAGAGCTCCCGACGCATTTCACGGAAGGAGAAACGAGATCACCCGGACAGACTTAAGATTATTTTTTGAAAAACAAGACAATGTATAAAATCTATACGAAAAAATCTTAAAGTTGACAAAACGCTCATAATGAGAGAGCGCGGCATAGGCACACTACAGAGAATCGAACTATGGTGCCCCACAAGAACATATGCAAAAAATATTCTACATGAAATAAAGGGGAAAGCTAACAAAAAGGAAGAACACATTGCATTGGGAAAGTCTTACAAAGACCGCAAGAAGTGCGGAGAGGTAAAGAATAAAAGTCCACCTCAGCCAAAAACTAATACCATGAGCAACTCAGTGGTAATCATGCATTGGAATGCCAGATCGCTTAATAAAAAGGCAGACGATCTCAAAAGAACTATACTAGAGAGCAACGCAAAAATAATTTGTATTCAAGAAGCATCTCTAAGCAAAACTCATAAGCTGAAATTCAAAAATTTCAACATGTTTAACCTGCCAAGGGAGAACAGTAATGGTGGTGGATTGTTCTCTCTGGTACACGAATCGCTTCATGTTGAGGACTGTTCCACAGAACTTGATCAAAACCTGGAATTCATGAAACTGAAAATCAGAGTCCACAAAGACCTTACCTTTACCTTGGTAAATGTCTACATAGCTTCCCAAGGTATTCATGGAGAGCTTCTTGACCATATCTACCATCCACTACGAAGTATGTGATCGTTGGCGACTTTAATAGTAAGCACAGAAGCTGGAACAATGGACCGGAGAATCGGAATGGAACAGGCCTGTTTGAGTGGACGCAAAAGCACGATATAAGCCTCCTGAACAAAAACAAGAAACCAACGTATCAGTCCCCAGCCACAGGGGCTTTAAGCACACTGGACCTGGCCTTGGTATCCCAGAACCTGCAGAGATTTGTAAACAACTGGCAAGTTGGCGACGATCTGGGAAGTGACCATTTTCCTATATTCTTCCAATTCACCCTATCAAGGGTGCCGGTGCAGAACCCACACTTAGTACATAACATATTCAATATCAAAAAAGGTGACTGGGCAGTCTTTACAGCTCTAACAAAGGTGGCTAAAGGTAGAAAGTGCACGGCGGATGAGATTGGAAAAACGCTACTTGAAGCAGTTGAAAAGGCAATTCCAAAGAACAAGCATCCCCAATTCAAAACCACATGAATAGCTGGTGGAATGAGGAGATAAAAGCACTGAGAAAGAAACGGTCGAAAGCAAGGAAAAAATGGAAAGCAAAGCGTTCTAGTGAATATCGAAAACAGTAACAAGTGGAATGCCACCCTTCGTAAGGCCATACTGGCAGCAAAACAGACATCGTGGCGGACTTTTGTGGGTTCTATGAATGCAAATACCCCAAGCAGCACAATCTGGAAAAGATTTAGATCTATTGATGGGAAAGCAGGGAAAAGATAAATCAAGTAAAAAATGGAAGAGGTGTTTGGCTGCAAGAGGATTCAGAAAAGGCAGAAGCATTCAATGATCACTACAAGTGCAGAGCTGGAAAGAAAGTTTCATGGCCGAAACTACTTACTCATGAGGAAATGGGATTATCGGCTAGGTTTAGATTGGCATTCTTTGATGATGATGAGGCAAATGCACCCTTTACAATGGCAGAATTAAAAATGGGGATCTCTAGCCTGCACAGCATAGCACCAGGTGCCGATAACATTCATAACAAAATGTTAAAACACTGTGCACCAGAATTCTTGGAACAAATCCTACAATTCTTTAATACACTCTGGAAAACCGGTACCATTCCGCAGTCATGGAAAGCAGCACAGATTATCTCTATTCCAAAGCCAAATAAAGATTTGACGGAGATTAACTCATACCGCCCGATAGCTTTACCATCCTGCTTGGGGGAAGCTTCTAGAAGGACTAGTGAACTCACGCCTAATATGGAAACTTGAAACTTCAAACAACTTAAGTAACTGCCAGTTTGGGTTCCGGAAACAGAGGAACACAAATGATGAGCTACTCTACTTCACAGACAAATTCTATGAGGGGTTCCAAAATCAGAAATCAACTATTGCCATCCTGATCGATTTTGAGGCTGCATTTGACAAGATACCTCATAAAACCATTTTACTAAAATGCATGAAACTGGGTATAAAAGGTAAACTCCTCCAATATCTGGCAAATTTCCTAGAGAACCGGCAAATAAGAACCGTAGTTAATGGTCAAGGTTCTGGCAGTGCAACAGTGGAAAATGGCATTGTGCAAGGCTCTGTCATCAGCCCGACTCTGTCATCCATGACATCGCGGACAACACTTACCCAGATGTCCATCATATCATATTTGCTTTATACCATCTGATCACTTTCTTTACATTAGATGAAGACCCCGAGAGAGCCAACCTTTGTGTGCAACCAACCGCCCAAAAAGTGGCAAAATGGCATGAAAAATGGTCCCTAAAAATCTCAGCTGAAAAAACAGAGATCGCTTTCTTTACCAGGAAAAACAACCATGTGGGGTTCATTCCAAAACTAGTCATTAATAACATAAATATTAAATATAATGAATGTCCAAAATTACTGGGAGTCAGACTAGATAAGAAGTTACGATGGAAGACCCATATTGAGCGGGTGGTGGATCAATGTGCAAACTGCGTAAACACCCTGAAAGCTGTAGCAGGACGAAAGTGGGCCGTAGACACTGAGATCATTCTATCTGTCGTACATCAGAGCAAAAATGATGTATTGAGGTGTGGGGGTCAGCTGCAACAACCCATATCAACAAACTGCAACTGCTTCAAACAGCAGGTCTTAGGACGTGCCTTGGCTGTCCGAAAACCACGCCAATGGCTGCAATGGAAATAGAACTCAATATTTACCCAGTTGACCTGTATATAAAAAAACAAATATAGTTAAAAAATCTGAAAAACCAAACTCTGCCGACCACTCACCCGCTGTCAACCTTGCGGGGCAACAGAGTAAAACAGTCTTTTGCAAGTAGGATTGGAAAAATGAGACTCAGCTTGTCAGAGAGCTCTCCGGAACTGATACCTGTCTGCTACTCGGAACCATCATGGATGATCATTGACAACAAAATGAAAGTAGACCTCCCATCGAAACTCACAGAACAGGACCCAGGAGAAGTGCTGAGACAAGAATTTCTTGCACTGCTAAATGACCAGTACCAGGAGTATACCAAAATCTATACAGATGGATCAGTAGATCTTAAAGAATCCAAATCTGGTGCCGGTTATTATATACAAACAGGCGAGAGCTACTTCATTCCATGCAGTTTCGTTTCAAGCCTGGATGTTGAATTACTAGCAATAAACGCTGCGTTGACGCAATGCTTGCAGATGGAGGCTAAGAACATCTGTATACTGACCGACTCAAAGGGTGTCATAGAAAGCCTGAAGAGACCCCATCCAAATGACTATGCATTCCGCATAACAGAAATTAGGACATTGCTCACTCACCTTAGTATGAAGGGGAAACATATAGCCTTCCAGTGGTTCCAGCCCACTGCAGAATTGTGGGTAACGAGCGGGCTGATGAAATTGCGAAAGAATCCGCGAAAATGCAGCCAAATCAAATGCCACAGATGTCCCTATCAAAACTAAAGAGTGATGTGACGGGGATGATCCAGGAAGAATGGAAGGAGAGATGGAGACAAGCAAGCACGGGGAGACGGCTCTTTGAGCTACAGCCAACACCAACAGACCACAAGCTCTATGAAGGTGTCCCAAGAGAAATCACCACCTTTGCGGAAAGGGCCAGCACAGGACACATCATAGTTTCACAACAAACTGAGAGCACTTATTGGTGACAATGGGAAGCTGGAGGATGTCCTCAGGACAAAGGCTTTATGGGGTCTGGCGGCTGCGGTATACTATGGAAATCGGGCAGTCGGCATCACCTGACCCAAGAAGTAAATAAGTATCAAAGAAGAAAACTTCTGAGTAGAAATATATTTTTTGGATTTTGTTGTCAGTGACGTGTCCGTTGATTAACTAATTATAAGTATAATACTACTGATTTGGAACACTAAGTTTTTTTTGGTAACAATGTAGAATTTTTACCTTATATCCTGAACCAGTTTTTGCTTATTACAATCTCAGTTTTCACTTATAAAACTTACATAGCCTCTGACAAGCTTGTAATAAGCAAAAACTGGTTCAGGTTGTAAGGTAAAAATTTTAAAGGTTAAAATGTAAAATTTTTACCAATAAAAAACTTAGTGTTCCTAGTCACTATTATTAAATAGTATTATACTTATAATTAACAAATATATTTTGTAAGCTAACTTGTAGTCCTACAGAAAATTCACTCAACGTTCCTTATTCTCAAAATTGTTGGTAACATCATCATGCCATGTTAGTCGACTTTTCAATTTGCAGAGGATTCCCTTTTCAATTGAAACTAAAGCAATGCCATTGAGACAATCTTGAATCGTGTGGTTCCTTAAGTAGGGCTTGATTCCCTTAAGACAAGAAAAGCTTCTCTCTACGTATGAATAATTACAAGGAAGAATTGTTGCAATAAGAGCAAATAATTTATATGCTTTTGGGAAGAATATCGTTTGTACCATCATCATTCATCTTTTTTATTAATCTGGTTAATTTCACTGTGTAATGGCGAGAAAATGGTTTAAAATCTTGCTCTTAATTTTTCTTTGTATGCTGAGCATATATTTCCATTAATGGAATAAAAGAATAAAGTACGTAATGCTCTGGCAAGTACGTAGTACTGCTGCTTGGCGGCGCATATGTATACTCGATTCAGCCTGCGCGGCCATTCGCTGTGTAAAAGCGCAAAAAAGTAGGTAAAAATTATTATTTGGGAAGCTATGACAGAACAAACTTTTTTCACTAGCTGATAGAGCATGAAAATACGAGTATTTAAAAAAAAACTTTGTCCTGTGATGTCAGGACCCAATTTTGAAAAATTTCCCTTTTCAACTTGAAAAATGTATTGTGGCTTAATGACAAAATATTTCGGGATAAAAATTAATATGGAAATTCGTGTATTGGAATACTATATTCTACAATTTTTTTATGAAGAAAAAATCATTATTTCACTCATTATTAACGGAAATCTGAAAATGCACATTTTTGCAAGTTTAATTTTTTTTGTAGGTCATGTTGCCTTAAAAAAAATACACGACTAACTCAGATCGACAGAAAAGTTTTCGGGGAACACGCTGGTATTTTTATTTTTATGATTTGGTGAAGTTATCATCGGAAAAATTGTGGAAAACTTCAGTGACTCGCACTCCGCTGTTTGCCGGAAGTGAAAAGTCGGGGAAAATGGGGGAAAATGTTTGAAGTCTGGAACTTGGATAAACTTTTAGGTAAACACTAAACCTATCGTTTAGTGTAATCAGCTCAAAAGATGCTGTTTCTGGAAATTTGACTTTTTTTCGATAGTCTTACTCGGCTATGATATTTTGGAAAGTTGTCGCTAGTCAGTGCCACTTGGCGGAGCACATTCTTTGCGTATACCACCGTGGTATTGTGAAAGTTTGGTCTTTTTTGAACACACCTCGTATAGAAGAAAATCTGTATGGTTGTTTTTTTTTTATCATAAAGTAAAAATTTGTTGGCATTCAATTTTAGTC
Organism: Magicicada septendecula; assembly: GCA_034769895.1. NCBI lineage: Eukaryota > Metazoa > Arthropoda > Insecta > Hemiptera > Cicadidae > Magicicada > Magicicada septendecula. The sequence continues at coordinate 320,712,057 of CM068367.1, read as the reverse complement.
TCTTCCTTGTCACAGGTAAGGTAATGTTGAAGCAGTTTATCACCAGCTGTCCTCGACTGAACAGATATCTTGTCTGTTACAGTTTTACAATAATTACATAAAAATTATTTATATAGGTTGCCCTAAGTGTTTAGGTTGATAAAACAAGTTACCTTCATATAGTGTTAGTTTTCATGACTTGCTTGTAATTGTTCGTATTTTCGGGCTAATCTGCACTAGCGTGTCTTCAGTGGCTCTCTTGGCCTTTGACAGTGGTGAATTTGCTAGCTGCTTATTGTCATTATACATCAATAATGAGGAAAGAGAAGAAAGAAAGAAGCGTCAACTAGACGTGCGTCACGTGAGACTGGCATTCCACAACCGACTGTTTGGCGCGTATTACGTAAATGCTTGGCACTTGAAGCCATACAAACTAACCATGGTTCAACACAATACAGATGAAGATAAAGTCGCTCGCCAGCAATTTTCTGTGGAAATGTTTGATAAAATTGCAGACAACGAGACATTCCTAGAAAATGTAATTTTTAGTGATGAGTCAACGTTTCACATCAGTGGCAAGGTGAACACCCATAACTGCCGAAAATGGGGTAGTGAAAACCCCCATGAAAACTTGCAGCATATTCGTGATAGCTCTAAGGTCAATGTTTTTTGTGCCCTTAGCAAACAAAAAGTGTACAGCCCCTTCTTCCAGGAGGCAACCATAAATGGTATCGTGTATCTGGATATGCTAGAAAATTTTCTAATTCCTTAGTTAGACGAGGATGACCAAGATGGACGCCTTTACTATCAGCAAGATGGGGCACTACCGCGTAGAAGTCTGAGATTTTCTTGATACCCGATTCCCAGGTCGGTGGATAGATTGGTTGTGCAGGTCCAATTGCATGGCCACCTCGCTCCCCAGATTTTGCACCGGTAGATTTTTTTCTTGTGGCGTTTCATTAAAGATAAGGTTTTTGTACCACCTTTACCTGCTGAGCTGAGACTTTGAATTAACACCGCCGCTGCAGAAGTGACGCCGGACTTACTGGCTAAAGTCTGGAATGAAATCGACTTCAGTACCATATGCCGCATTACAAATGGTAGCCACATCGAACCACAGTGAATGTTGGATGACAAACTTGATGTGTTTTGCTTTGAAATGACACCTCAACCGATTCTGTAAGTTATCTGAATAAATTTCTGTATGCTTTCAAAGTTGTAAAGACCTTTTTGAATCACTATGTATTGATAATATAGTAATCCCTTAGTTATATTTATAAATAATGTAAGTAACTATCTCGTTCGCTCTCTCTCTCTCTCTCTCTCTCTCTCTCTCTCTCTCTCTCTCTCTCTCTCTCTCTCTCTCTCTCTCTCTCTCTCTCTCTCACACACACATACACACATTTAGTAGATTACTGTTGCATCTCACTCTCTCTCTGCGTGTTTATGTAACGTCTCTCACTCTCTCTCTCTCTCTCTCTCTCTCTCTCTCTCTCTCTCTCTCTCTCTCTCTTTCTCTCTCTCTCACATTTGAATGTAAGTAACTATCTGTCAATAGTGCGTACCAGGTCCTTCTGCAGTGTCCAGATTAACAACCGTGCTCTCGTTCTTCCAAGGTGGTCTGGTAAAGTGTTACGCATAAAAACTCCTCTGAAATAAGGTATTTTCAAAAGTTTTGCGTACACATACAAATCGCTGTCGGACAATGTACGCACTGCTCACACACACACATACACATTTACTATATTACTGTTGTGTATGTCTCTCGCTCTCGAGCTGCAGACGTCGACAGAAATTCCCTCATTCAAATCGATGACGGTGTCACTGTACACAAACTTAAATATGGTTTAGAGACCATTGTAATTTTAAAAATTCATTTTGCATTAATTAAATATATATATATACCGTAAACAATGATATAAAATAAATACAATATGAAATAATAATATTTCGTCATTGTAAGATTTTAATAAAAACAATTATCAGTTTAAATAATAATTTTCGTGATTGCAAGATACAACCTGTGTACACGCAAACTTAAAATATAGTTTACCGGTCATTGACACGACTTTACACTGGTTTTAGAAATTTATATTCAACGTTGTAATTAGCGATACTAAATGTCATCACCAGGAAATATATTTATCGCTACGTCCTACTGTCTAATTTTGACACATGGCGGTCATTGACTGCGATTTAGAAATTTATATACACCAAAATAGTAATTAACCGTAGCGTCGCCAGTAAGTCGCGCTACTTATGGATTTAGAAAGTAATTACTCCCAAAACGGACGCAGAAGCCGCCCCACTACCGTTGTATAATACATCAATACAGTATATACGCAGAGAAGAGCACGCACAATTTCTCATTGTAATAGTCTTCTTGTACCTGATACGACGCACTCATTGTGAAATCAATCATTGTGTACAACAGCATTTTTTTTAAGAGGTGAGTAAAAGATTTGAATACATTATCAAGTGTATGTTATTTAACAGCAGATTGTAGTTATAAGCATATAATTTCCAAAACAGTACTTAATGTGTTAGTGTCTGCTACAATTTCAATAATTTATTCTCATAGTATTTTATATCATCGCTAAGTGTGTGTGTGTGTGTGTGGTCAAAATTACTATGTCAGTGTCTGTTACAATTTCTGAAATTGATTCTCACTGTACTTTTATATTACACTTCTAATCGAAGATATATTTTAGGTATAGCTGAATTTAAGCGTACAAGTCTTCAGTATACACAACGCCTGTCATTTAAGGGTACGCGCGCGCGCGCGCGCGCGCGTGTGTGTGTGTGTGTGGACAACGCTCGCTATTTTGGTAAGTGTACATGAAACATTTGAATACGTTAATATGTGAACATAATTTATTGTTGGTACAGATTTTATTTAAACGTAAAATTATTCACATTAAAACATTATCAAGTGCATTATTGATTGAATTTAATACATGACTTGTACAGAATAACTATGTGTGTGGTCAAATTACTATGTCAGTGTCTGTTACAATTTCTGAAATTTATTCTCACTGTACTTTTATATTACACTTCTAATCGAAGATATATTTTAGGTATAGCTGAATTTAAGCGCACGAACCTTCAGTATACACAACGTCTGTCATTTAAGGGTACGTGTGTGTGGACAACGCTCACTAGTTTGTTGCAAGTAAGTAAAAAATCTATGTACATTAGGGAAGTGGGTTACAAATAATAATAATAAAGTGTGTACTATATACATTTATTAAAATACATACACAGCTCCAAGATTATATTAAACTAGTTTTACAATTAAAATACATACACAGCTCCAAGATTATATTTTTACAAGTATGAAAATATATCTAAACTAGTTTTTACAAATAAAATACATACACAGCTCCAATATTATATTGTTACAAGTATGAAAATATATCTAAACTAGTTTTACAATTAAAATACATACACAGCTCCAATATTATATTGTTACAAATATGAAAATATATATATTTAAAACTAGTATTTACAAAATATGTATAAAATAAGACTTAAACACGTCTATGTATTGTGTTGGTGTGTTGGACAATGGCGTATATTCTTCAAGCGACTCATGTAGTATCATACAGTAGGCGGTAGTCTGTGCGGAAAAATTCATTGACGCTTCAAAATCTAAACGTACATCAACCGCTGAAGACTTAAGCGTATCGTCTTGTTTGCTACAATCGAATACAAACAGCGGGGCTTTTGATTTGAATAATTCTGGTGACAGTAGTGGGCTGGCGTCTAGGCGGTGGTAATACGAACTTTGAAAACTGGCGTACATATTGTACAATAATGCAAAACGGTCTTTTCCAATATCCAAGTTTAAATTATCGTAAGGATAATACTTGTCGTTTAGAAACAGTCTCGCATTGGTCACGTTACAGTGATCGAATTCATCGGCGTGTGCTGTCAGTACATTCTTTCTTGCTGTCTGAAACGCTAACACAACAAAGCGTGGTTTTTCTAGCGGATTCGAGGTCTTGACAATCCAATTCTGCCTTTTAGTCTGTGGTAAGGCAGGATACTCGTGCAACTCCCAGGCCCTAAAAGGCATAGTTATCGGGTGGTCTTTCTCTATGAGTCGTAACAGTGGTAATCTGTACGCATTAGCTACATGTACATAAGGCATTTTCCAGTAAACTTTATCCAGTTCAAGAACACAATTAGCAGCCGTTTGTCCGCTTGCTAAAACCATAGCGTTTATGTCAGTAGATGTGCGTAGGAGTATAAGTTCTTGTTTCACGTTCAGGACGATGCGTGTATAGTCTTCTGCGAATCCCATTAGCATTTTCAGTGGAATACAGAAGTTGAATTCACCGTCATCGTTCACTTTTAACACGTTCGCGGTCGGTGCCACCCAACCTGCGTTTTCCATTGCGTCATGTGCGTTGTTGTTGAGTGATAGAAAAGTTTTAATAGTTGACGTAACGCCGACGTTTCTGGTATGGTCCACTACCACTCCGGCCAACTCGTAACGAATCTCTTCAAAGAGAAATGCTATAGCATTGTTCACCAGTTCCACATTCAGCGCAGTATCTGCAGCCACGCTAGGGTTTTTAACCAACTTGCCTTCGATGTAGAGGAAACTTTCTGACGGCAGTGTAAAGACGTCCTGTTGTTGTATTGGCACGCGTATTTCATCATTGTTTCCATATCTTGTTGTCACGTACGGCACGTGTGAGTGAAATGAAAAGTGCGTGATACTGTCTTTAAAGAACGGTTGCTGCTCCACAGATAATATTCCACTCGCCATGTTACTTGTTTACAACAACAAAACCCAGTGAAATCTGGAAACGACGGTTAACCGATGTTAATAGTTTCAGTTTCGAACGAGTACTGATGCGTTTCCTAACTGATCTTTCTTCTTCTTTTATTTCTGACGACGGTGGTAGCAGCGGTGGCGGAGAAACAAAGTACAAGCCCATGTCTATAGTCGTTTTAGATGTAAACGCACAGTGATGACTTCTCCACGAAAATCTATTACGTCACCGTCCTGGTCGTGTAAAGATAATGTTATGTTGTCCAAACGACTCACATTCACAGGTAGGTATATGACGTTTGTAGGTGATTCAATTATTTTGAATCCTGGTTCGACTGACGGATAGAATGAGTGCAACGTGTGCTCGTTTTTACCGTTCTTGTATGATCCTTGCGCTATATTACACCTTATCAGTATGCTGTTCACTTTTATAATGTTAACTGTGGCGTCAGACGTGTGAGTTTTATTCGCTTCAAGCAGACGCTTTTCCTTGAAACCCAACATATCACCGATACCGCACGCTGTTTGTTGAAAGTCAATATCCAGTGCACAAGTCAGTTCGCATTTCAGTGTATTGTTGTTAGGACGTAGACTAATCTTTGAGTCTCCTAACTGCTTTTTGAGGAAGGCTTCTATGTCGCCGATTTCATAAGCACCCGTGGGTAAAGTTATCAAGTCCCACGTTGTCCCGTCCCGTAGTACTGGAAAAACATTGTTCTTCCCCTCAACCACGTTCGGTATACTGTTGTATGTAGTAAAGTCCAATAGACCTACATACCATTCACCGTTTGTTAGTTTGAGAGCCGGGAAAAAGTCACATACAAGAGCGGCAGCATTCGTGCCTGTTAAGGTGACCGACAACAAAGACATCTTGTCGCTTACTGATCACTCACGTGTCAAGAAGTCCAAACATAAATGCCCACAGATGACTGTGTGTGGCGGCTGTTCACGCTCGTAATTGTAGTAAATGTCAGTGTCGGTTCCAAAATACTGTGTCAGCTCAAGAGGTGGCCGCATATTACCATACGCGTCATAGTAGTAAACTCGGTTGTTTCGCTTCTTGTAGCAAACCCAGTGCGTACCAAGTCCTTCTGCACTGTCCAGATTAACAACCGCGCTCTCGTTCTTCCAAGGTGGTCTGTGCGGTAAAGTGTTACGCATAAAAACTCCTCTGAAATAAGGTATTTTCAAAAGTTTTGCGTACACATACAAATCGCTGTCGGACAATGCACGCACTGGTATGCAAATTAGTTTTTTTGTCTGTAAGGACGCAGGTATAGACCCGATTCTATTTTATTGTTACGTTTATGCCTTGAGACTGTTTTGCGTTTGGTGTTGTTACGTTTATGTCTAGAGGTCGTTTTGCGTTTGCCTGCGGATTGACGTTTAATTCCTGAACCCTTCTTCTTTTTTCTGCAACCACTACGCGAGCTCCCTCCACCTAACCGCTGATTTTGCTTTCATAGCGGCTGCTACGGCTGCGGCATACGCTCTTTCACTAACACCGGAATTCCAACCTTTCACTCGTTCCCACGCTTTGTCGGCAAGAACGCGATCAGCTATACATCTTCGACTGTTGTCTTTGTACCTTGCGTAGGCGATATCGTGTTCGCGACAGGCTTCGTCCAGCTCGTTGATTCCGCGCTCGCCACGTGCCAATCTCTCTTTGAGTTTTGTTCCGGGTCCACAGAATCGGTAGCCAGGTAGGTGTAATTCTACTGGTAATGAGTCCACCGCTCGATTAATCAAAGTAGGTACTGACGAAACGACAGCGGGCACGGTGTTTTTAAGTATTTTTCCAATTACACCACGCCCCATTCTTTTCTTACAAAGTACATGCATTCTTGTAAATAGATCGCCAATCCTTGATTTCCGTTTCTGTATCGAGAATGTCTATTAAACGTCCCACCTCTTCAATATATTCAGACAGGACTGAACGCTGTGTCGCGCTGTCTTGATATTTATAGACGAACTTTATCAAATTGATTATATGAGCGTGAAATACCTGAGTGACCTTGTACAATTCAGTCTTTATGTGTAGTTTTAATTCGTGCATTTGTCGCACAGTGACTGCGTCTGTATCAGCTACTCCGTCCGCTATATTCGTAATTTTTCTTTCGGCAGCGTAGAAAGCATTGCTTTGCAAAAAGATTGTGTTGTCGTATAAAAATTCCAAATTCACAGCGTCTTTGCTGGCGTCTGGCGCTTGCACGTGCGTTAGCCGACAGTCATCAACGATTACGTTACCTGCACGATCTTTTCTCAAACTCTTTGCGTCTACGTATCGTTTTGTGGCTGCATCTCTTGATTTAAGCGGATCGTTTAGCATTATTATTCGATGATCTTTTGCGTCTACGGTAGCGTCGTTCTTGTACTGTAAGCACGTATCGTTTACGTACTGTAAAGAAACAACATCGTGCAGCTCTTCGGGATCACCCAAGTTGCGTATCTTTTTGTTTTTCACATCAAAGTGACCATCGTTAGTCACTCCTAAACCGATATCCTCACGCAGACTTCGATGAGTTTCTTTTCGCACTCTTACAGTGCTGTCGTGTCTACCGAACTTGTCTACACTCATATTTATGAAGAACTGGTGGTCATAGAACGGTGCGTCTGCTTTTATATGATAATGCCGACTTCACGTAATTCTTCCAATATCGAAACGATTTCATTCCTATGTCCAGTATGTCCACTACTTTGAGAAGCCATTAACATTCTCAATCGATTAACCAACTCGTTAGGATCATCCCAATGTACGTAATCTATTGCAGTGTTCGGCTTAATCTCCATATAGCCACTCCCTGTACGTTTTCGCGCACTCGATGCAAACAATTTAGATATTACTAGTCGGTACTTGACACCACTGTTACTGTTTATTCGCGTATTGTGTTTATATTTTTGTTTGTGTCCGTTGGTTGCTAGTAGTATGGACTTATAATTCCTCATATCGTCCTTATTGTATTTTTTCGGCAGTTTCATAAACAAAAGTTCGTACAGACCGGACGTACCCTCGTAAATTTTTCCTTTGACATGAAAGTTGTCGTTATCATCGATTTTCACATTTGAATCACCTATCATCCATTTACCGGCTTCGTATCGAACACCATACATACGATCTATAATCCGTTTACAGTCAGCCGATTCACACAAACGCATATATTTGTTTGCTAATGAATTTTCGTTGAAATGTGAAGCGTTAGGGTTCCATGCGCTATCGTCACTGAAATGAGAAGCGTTAACTCTGCGCGCCACTTTCGGTTTTAGTTATTACGTGTTGTGTAGGCTCTTCTTGTTTTATCTGCTGCTTCTCCTCCTCCTCCTCCATCATATCACCACTTAACTTTCGTGAAATAGCTTCTAACGGTTCCAGAATCGGCCTGTAATTTTTTCTGAACTTCTCGTCGCTTTCTCTGATGCCGTGTTGTAATGCATGATATTTTTTCCTTATGTTGTCGCTTATCGTATCTATATCATACGTAAGTCGTTCCTCCTTATTCATCGCCATCGTGTGTTAGCAAGAGGCTGATTACATTACTACAGTGCAACCACTTTTATACTTCGCTGGAAACAATTATGAATCGATCAAAGCCGATTCTATATCTACCTTCATTTATTGACGAGTCTTTGTCTATGACTAGAAATCCATAACGATCCTTCCACGCTTCCGTGCAGACGTTTTTGAAAGCATCATATTTCATATCCATGTTGACGTGATCGTTGTATGCATGTCGTAAATTTAGATCGTCTTGTTTGAACAATATCAACAAGTTAGCGTTGTCACGCACCAATTGTTTCGGTATCTGGCTATATGTCTGACATAGATAGAATGTGTCCACACCGCTGTGACTCCCCATAGCAAAATACTTTCGAATATTGTTTTGTCTTTCACACGATACGTCATCGAATACGATAACAGAGTCGAGACCAGTGATTTCACTCGGTAGTGGGACTTCTTCGTTCTCGCTGTATGCGTAATAACCTAAACCTTCATCAGCGAGTGATTTCATCACTGTTTCTAGCATTCTGTATTTTGGCTGAAATAATGATTTTGAAAACACGTATACATTGCGGAAACGTAGACCGTTGGCATCAAACAGTAGGTTGAATAGCACATTGGAATTCCCACAAGAACTTGGGCCCGTAACGATACAGCGAATACTGTTCGGTAATAGCGGACCATGTTTACGTTCAGCGCTGCCTTCGTCACCAGCCAAAAAGTCCATATCCTTTATTGGCAATTTGTTTGCTTGCTGTACAATCTTCATCTTTGTGAATACCGAAAGCATACTATTTTCAGCACGTGCTGTCACCTTTTTATATTAGATCTTTCTTATGTATCCATGCATCGTGTTTACCATCGAAACCGAGCCAACGAACACGCACTCTGTCACCTTTGCGTTGTAACACCTTTTCCACTAGGTATACGTCGCCGACTTTGGACTTACTAATCTCATGCTCGTAAAAACCACCTTTCAACACTTCGTTCAGGTGATCTTTTAGCAGATAAGTGACGGGGATGGTAGTGGATTGTACTTTATCCACAGTGAATATTTCGTTAGTCCAATTTGGTGTATAACCTTTGGCGAACGTCATTTTGTGCTTACTTATACAAACACGGTCACCGACTTTAAATTTGGGTGGTTTCGTTGGACTGATTTTAGGCGCTGTGTTCTTCCTTATTCGTTCCAACACTATATGTTCGTTGGAGTCATTCACTTGACTAGGTTTCATACCAATGGTTCTGTGTACGGTATTGTTGTACGATTTCAGCAATATAGGTAGTAGATCCAACCAGCGGTAGTGTCCTTGTTCGCTGAAAGCTCGACACATGTGTGTCTTCAGTGTATTTGTATTTCATGTATTTCAGTGTAGTCATTCTCACTATAGGTTGAGTAATGTTTCACATTATACTTTTTTAGCAACGCTTGTACTGTGCTGTTGTAATACTCCTTCCCGTTGTCTGTATGTAAATATTTCATTCGGTTAGCAGTTAGTATAGGCTCCAGTGCACGCGTTACTTCTTTTCCTGTCTTTGTTTTCAATGGTACAGCGTACGCGTACTTGCTAAACGCGTTGATCACAGTCATCATGTACTTGTACCCTTTGTTCACTCGAGCGTATGGTATCATCTCCACAAGATCCGCCTGGTACAAGTCGTATAGACCCTTCAATTCAACCGCACGCCTAACGAAATTCTTTCTCGCTGCTCTGTGTAGCTCTAGAGCTATAGTCTTGCGTGCGTTGTTCATGGTTTAAGATACACTAACATAATACCAGCGTTAAAAATACTATATATATGTATAACAGTTTCTTTGTTTTTCAGTATTCACTCTCTCTCTCGTCTGAATATCATCATGTCCGACCTTCAGCAGAATCCGGAACAACAACACCAGCAGGAACAGGAACAGCCTCAACAAGGTAAAAATTTAAATACCAATTGGTACAGTTAAGAAATTGTCTCTCTATAATTATGTAGCAAACCAAACTTGTTTGATATGAATTAACATATGATCCAACTCTGTCTAACATGTACAAGATAGTCTCTTGACATCGTTTAGAAATTGACATGGCGGAGAAAATTTTTTATGTTCCGACATAGGTTTGTCACCTTCTCTCCAGTGAATTGTCTCTTGACATCGTTTAGAAATTGACATGACGGAAAAAATTTTTCATGTTCCACCATAGGTTTGTCACCTTCTCTCCAATGACTTAATTCAATTCCACAACAAAAGCATTTAACTCTATCGTCTATGAATGACATACTATGCCCGCAAACATCATAATTTAGCGGATAGTAGTAAAACCCGGCAAACGCTAACTCGTCGCGGCTGACAAACGTCACTTCCCAATACTTGAACGATTTTCTTCTTTCACTTTCAATGCTAAAATCGGGAGTAGCTGCCATCTTCAAAGTTTGCAATAAACTAACGTATTACTAACGTGCACTATCTATTTATTTACCATAAACATAAATTTGTGTGTGTGTGTGTGTTATTTATCATTCCTATTAGCTAATACACATGTTTCTATTGTTTCAGTTATGACACGATTTTATATCGTACGAAACAGCAGTGCAAGAGGATCCATCACAACATTCAATTACCTACCCGTGTACACAGACACGGGAGACCAAGACATATTATCGATAATGACTGAGGTGCGACCTTTATTGTGCAAGGATATTCTGGCAGAACAAACACGTTTACGCAGTATCAAATGGCATATTGCGTGCAGGATACGTTTCACTAAAACTGTGTTAGATGGTGACAGCGGCGAAGAAAAAGAAGTAACCAAAGACGCCGTCTTCCACGGACGTTGTCGTACGTTGCTCACGAACGACAACGACGAGTGAACTGTCTACTAGACGAATCATACGACAAAATCATGAATAGCATATCCAATTTTACCCGTGACGGGAGCGGATGGTCGGTGGACGCTGTACTGAAGCTGGAACTGGTTGTTGGACGGTACCGGCCGCTAGCAGCGTCCTCCTACATTCCTACCCCGCGAAAACTCTCACTCACCAAGGCAGTAGTCAACATCAAGAACTCCCAAGATGAAATGTGTTTTCTATGGTCTGTTCTAGCCCACTACACCCTCAAGAAAGGAATAAAGAACGTGTTTCAAACTACCTCTCATTCATAAATACAATAAATATGTCCGGTATCGAGTACCCTGTTTCTATAAACTCAATTTCTAAATTTGAAACACAGAATCCCAACATTTCTATAGACGTTTTCGGCTATGATATAGAAGACAATATCAGAAACGAATCAAAAAATGAGGTTTATCCATTAAGAATTACCCCCAATAAGGACAGATTGCATCATGTTAATCTTTTGCTTCTGTCCGATACAAATAGCCGAAAACACTACTGTCTTGTCAGTAGCATTAATAAATTATTTTCCCTAACAAAAAACAAAGAAAAATCATTTTACTGCGACTACTGCCTGCATCGTTTCTCCACAGAACATGGTCTGTCCGAACATCTCCCCTACTGTACACCTTATGGTGAACAGAAAACCAAAATGCCCACAGAGGAGGAGAATTTTATGTCATGTAAAAATTACGAACACTGTCTGAAAGTACCCTTTACCGTCTACGCCGACTTTGAGTCCCTTATCACCCCCCTTCAATCGTGATCACCAGGTAACGACAGTGAAAGATTTAGGTGATTTCTACTCAGTTGATAGCAGTGGTGTCCGCCAGAAAATACCTTCTCCTCATGTATCGTCCACATCATACGAAGCGATGCATATTCCGTCAGGTTTCTCCTATGCTATCGTTGATCACGCTCACAGTCTCTGGAGAGAGGTTAAAGTATATCGTGGTGAAAACGTTGTAGACACTTTCTTCTCGTGGTTGATGAAAGACGTCGAGGATATGATGAAGGTAATACATCATAACGTAAAATCAATTATGTCCGATGATGACAATGTTGTGTTCACTAACGCCACCGTTTGCCATTTGTGTGAGCGCCCTTTGACAGACGATGACAAGGTACGCAATCATTGTCATCTTACGGGGAAATTCTTGGGAGCAGCCCACAATAGCTGTAATCTGAGCTATAAGATGCCGCGTCATATCCCTGTCTTCTTTCACAACCTTCATGGCTACGACTGTCACCATTTAATGCAGGGTTTGGGAAAATATAAGGACCAACACGTATCCTGCATTGCAACATCTAGTGAGCGTTACGTGTCGTTCTCCCTGGGTCCCTTGCGTTTCGTAGACTCTTTTCAATTTCTTAATCGCTCTCTGGATACGCTCGTTACCAATCTGTCCACGTCCGGGAGCCAATTTCCTTTGCTTAGAGAGGAAATGCTTAGACGGGGTTTCGACGAACAGACCAATCTGCTCGTACGCAAGGGGGTATACCCTTACGAGTACGTTAGCAGTATTGATCGGTTCAGCGAAACAAGTCTACCCGCTCGTGAACACTTTGATAACCGGTTGATGGAATCGTCTATTTCGGACGCAGATTACGAGCACGCACAAAACGTGTGAAGTGCATTCAATCTGCGTACGTTTGGAGATTACCATGATCTGTATTTTTTGACAGACGTAATGCTGGTGGCGGATGTCTTTGAAAGTTTTCGGGACATGGCCTTACGCGATTACTGTTTGGACCCGTGTCATTTTTACTCGCTTCCCGGTCTCGCTTGGAACGCGATGCTAAAAATGACAGGGGTCGAATTGGAGCTGTTGATAGATATAAATCAACATCTGTTTGTTGAGTCTGGGGTCCGCGGGGGCGTTGCTATGATATCCAACCGTCATGCCATCGCTAAAAACCCTCTGATCCCAGATCAGTACGATGTTTCGAAACCGACCTCCTTCATTCTGTATACGGACTGTAACAATCTATACGGTGCAGCCATGTCGCAACCACTCCCATACGTAGACTTCCGATGGCTCGATCGTAACGAAATCGAGTCTTTGGACGTACGTAATGTGAGTGATGATTCCGACATCGGGTACATCCTCGAGGTCGACCTACTCTATCCTGATACACTACACGACCTGCATTCCGACTACCCGCTTGCACCTGTGCGCCAGCGCGTAACACCCGATATCCTTTCTCCCTTTTCCAAACGTTTACACGAGAGTATATATAGATCATCGTATAACGAATCAGGGTCAACAATGTCATCCGTAGAGAAGTTGTTAACGACTTTGGAGGACAAACAAAATTACGTTCTCCATTATCGAAATTTGAAGTTGTATTTAAGTCTTGGTTTAGAGCTGAAAGCGACTCATAGGGTGTTGTGTTTTAAGCAAAGCGCTTGGTTGAAACCGTTTATCGATTTCAACACCCGCAAGAGGCAAGCAGCCGTCAACAGCTTTGAAAAAGACCTTTTCAAACTGATGAACAACGCCGTATACGGCAAGTCGCTGGAGAACGTACGGAAACATATAGACTTTGAACTAGTCTCAGATGAACGACGGCTTCAAAAACTAGTTTCCACACCTAGGCTGAAACGTATGATTCGTTATACGAACGATCTGGTGGGGCTCTCACTCCGTAAAAAATCCATCGTTCTTTCCCGTCCTGTGTATGTCGGCTTCAAGGTGCTTGACGTTAGCAAAACGATAATGTATGTCTTCCATTATCATTATGCTGTCGGCAAGTACGGTCGTAACGTTAGATTGCTAATGACAGATACAGACAGTCTGATGTGTAGTATTCAAACATCTGACTTGTATGCAGACATGAAGGAAGACCTACACTTGTTTGACACATCGGATTACCCTACGTCTCATCCTTGTTATAGTCTTAAAAACAAAAAGGTTGTCGGACTGTTCAAGGATGAAACGTGTGGTCGTCCTGTTAGAGAATTCGTGGGACTCAGAGCGAAATGTTATTCGTTCCTTGTGGCCCACGAAGATCCTAGCAAAGAGTGTCAAAAACGTGTATGTAAAGGTGTACCCAGAGTTGCAATTAAGAGGAGTCTACGACACGATATGTATCGCAAGTGTCTCACTGATCATTGTCAGTTTTCTGCCAGTGCGCTTTGTTTTCGTAGCGATCATCATACGCTGTACACGATGCGCATAAATAAGCAAGCGTTGTCACCGTATGATGATAAGCGCTATATACTGAACAATGGTCGTGATACACTTGCGTACGGTCATTATCGGATACGTCGCATCAATATGGAGAACGATGACGACGTCCCCTCCCCACCTGCTAAAAAAATTCGCCTCCATGTATAGTACCCCCCAACACTTGTTTCTTTCGTCAGTTGATGTCTCTCGGTGCTTCAGTCTAGACGTCTGTAAATGTAAGTTCGAATATTAATATCGCAACGATATTTGTGTGTTTAAACATAATATATATTGTAACGAAACAAATGTTACAAAAGAATAGTAAATAATAGTGGAATCCGATCCAGAGAGGAACCAAGAAATAATAATTGAAAGCAAATTAAAGGAAAACTATTTGGTTTGACTTATATAATATTATCCAGAAACCCAGAAATAACCCAGTAGAATAGGGCAGTAAACAGAAAAAAGTGAAATAAATAAACCTAGTAGGACTAATCAACTTACCCTGAATAATAATCCAAACCCAATAAAGAGTATCTAATCCATATAATAAAATTGTATTAATTATAATCATATAGGCCTATAATCAAGGAAAGAAAAAGGGACACAAACCTTTAAAGTAATGAGTGTGATCATAAGAAATAGCGACACAGACTACCGTTAAACAGTGTAATTATTTTTGATGGAAGTGTTTTGTTATTATTAGACAGAATTTTAGTTTATCATACAGACAATAGTTTAGCAGTATAAATAAACTAAAACTGTCAAAAACAATTATTATTATTAAAAGTTTTGTTGTATGTTATAAGATTTTATGTCACCAGTTAATTTATGTAAATATATTTATCTCAGGTAGTCAAAGTAGAAATTACAATCAATCATAACAAATTGTTCTACCACATATCATAGAAATTCAAATTAATAAGGTTTTACAGTTATAAACTGAGGGATGTTTAGTATCAAATTGTTTGTAATTATCTAATTAATAATTGTATAAACATTGCATATATAATTAGAGTATAATAATAAAATTATCTATTAAAGGTAATTTATAAAATATAATGTAGGTAATGGGTGTTGATCCTATAACATTTAAACTGTACATAAATGACCAATCAAAATTTAAGAAATTTGTATGAGTTAGGTAACTAAAAGAAAGAAGAAATAACACTTAATTGTTAATTGTGATGGAAAGCAGTTGTATAGTGCGTGTCTAGAGGTAATTAAAAGTATATAAAAATAGATAACCCGTTTGTGGAAGAAGATCTGAAGGACCATCATCGAAGATAATAATACTTCCACTACAATTTTTATGAACAAATAATACACACAATCAAGAAAAATATTCAGAATAGACCAGGAACCCTTCAGCAATATCGTCTAGATGTGTAAAGTATAATTTGACAATATTTTTTTTTCAACAAGGAACAACCACTAGACAATATAACAATTTACACTAACACTAATCACTAGGCAACATTTTAAAGTGCAACCAAATTCAATATATAAGCTAACAGTGATTACAAGGAAAACATTTATTGTACACATTAATAAACTACATTATTTTCTGAGACGGACAAATTGAATATCGTCAAAACTTGTATGTAACTTAATATATAATTTGTGTAAATTTTTAGATTATAAGTAATATATTGTTTGTAAAGGTACTCTCTATTATTAATCAACATGCAAAGGAACTTTTCGTAGCAGCCACAAGAATTCCCACGAAATATATTAAAATTATTTAATATATAAATCCTGAGATAAATATCGACCCTGTGACAACCTTATGTATCGAATGGAATTTTCCAATAATTTGAATTTATGTTACACAGATTAAATCATTATGTTATTAAATCATATCCATGAGTTATTATTCCATTAAGATAGTGTTATAAATTGGCGCACCAACTAGTGAGGCTGAAATTAGGGGATATTAGGTGAAGAAATTGAAACAACCAAATTAATTTCCTAATTTTTAGCTGGCGACTGCTATAAGTTCCAAAAAATAATAAAGATGCATAAGAGGGCGTCGTCACTGAGACGGACGAAGGAGGCAGAGAAAGAAGTCAGGATGGAAGAGAAAGAAGTAACATCGGTGGAGGATGTGGAGACGGTAGCAAGAAAGGAAGATAGAGGAGACCCGAATCTTATAAAATTAATGGAGTTAATGAATAGTATGAATGAGAAATTGGACAAGAACAAGGAAGAAACCAATGACAATTTTAAGAAGCAGAAGGAAGAAATCACGGAAAACTCAAAGAAACAAAATGAAATTTTGAGTCAAAACTTATTAAAACAAATGGAGGAACAAAACAAGCAAACGAAGGAAGATTTGAAGAGCATCAAGGAAGATAACAGACAAACAAATGAAAAAATTGATAGTATCAAGGAAGATAACAGACAAACAAACGAGAAAATAGACGGTATGAAGGAAGAGATTAATGAGAACTCGAGGATACAAAATGAGAAAATGAGTGAAAACTTAATAAAACAGATGGAGGAGAGATTTGACCAAAACAGAGAAGAAACTAATGAAAATTTTAGGAAACAAAACGAGAATAATAATGAGAATTTAAGACAAATCCGGGAGGAGAATAAACGGATAAATGAGAAAATCGACAGTATTAAAGAAAGTACTAATGAAACTTTAAAGCAAACTATAAGTGAAAATAATAACCAAATGAAAGAAGAGTTCAGACAAATCAATGAAGAGAATTTAAGAAGAATTAATGGTAGAATTGAACAAGTCAATGATACAATTAACCAGAAGATGGACAAAATCGATGAGGAAAGGAAGCAAGAAATAGCTGACACTAATGAGAGATTGAGACAAGCTAACGAAACCATCATACAAAATAAAGCAGTGATAAATACTAGAATAGACCAGGTCCAAGAAAATAGTCGTATTCAAATAGAAGGAATACAAAAGGAACAAGAAAATTTATTGAATTTACAGAAACAAACCGGAGAAAGGTGTGACAATATTAACACTACGGTGAATAATTTAACTGGTCAGGTACGCCAAAATCAAGAAGAAATTGAGTTAATTAGAACCAGACCAAATAATATTACTCATGTTTCCACAAATGAAACCAGAGAAGGAATTAATTTCAAAAATTATCGCAGAAACCCCATGGAATTCCTGGCCAGAATTGAGGAAAATTTTAATAAACATCGAATAACTATCTGGAGCTCGATTAGAGAGATGTTGGATGAGCATTTTAGGGAGATTACGGACAACTGGTGGACAGCAACCAGGAATGAGATAGTGGACTACGCTCAATTTAAAAAACTGTTTAAAGAAAAATACTGGTCCGAAGCTATACAAAATATTATAAGGGACAACATTTGTCAGGGAAGATATGATGGAAATAGAGGTACATCTCCAACTACTTACTTCTGGGGAAAGGTATGTTTGGCGAGACACCTAGAGCCAAGAATACCAGAAGAATCCCTAGTAACTAAAATGGCATACCATTATGACACAGGAATTGCCAGAGCACGCCTGGGAAGCCAGATTAAAACGGTCCACGCAATGGCTGACTTATTAGAAAATTATGAACACGAGGGTTACTACAAAAGAAGCAGACAACGGACTGATCAGTGCGGTTCAAAAAATAATAACCATGGTATGAATCATAATCAATATAATAACATGAATAACCGGAATAGTTATGTCAACGATCGTAATTACAACCAAAATTTTACCCCAAATAATAACCAACCAGCAAACTTCAATCGAAACCCAATTAACAATAATGATAACAACAGGCCCAATCAAAATTACCATCCGGGTAATAGAAATAATAATAATTATAATAACTACCGAACAAACCAAAATTATAATAATTTTAGGAATAACTCAGGAGTTAATAACAATAATAATCAGGGTAATTATAATAATAATCGTTCGTACCGACCCCGAATAAATTACATCAGTGCCGAAGAAGGGGATTACTGGAGATACCATCAACCTCGGAGGAACAGTTTTAATAACAGTTATGATCAAAGAGGAAATCCCAGAGGGATGAGTCACCATTATAACCGAGTAAGAAGTAGAAGCCAGGAGGACTTCTGAGAATCAAGGGGAAGTGAACAATTAGACAACCGAGAGGTTGAACAACCAGGAACCAGCACACCAGTCCAGGCAAATCAACAGTCATGCCCGGAAAATAATCATGATAGCCTTAATTTAAACGGAGTGAGGCAATAATAAACCCTCGCGACCCCTTACTGCTACTAACTACTGGGTACAATAACCACCAAATTCAAAAATATAGTAATAACAAATTACTACCAACTAATTATGAAAAGCTAATTATGGAAAATAAAAGAATTTTGAAGTATAACAATAACCAAAGTTTAAGGACGGATAATCAAAATCTTACTATTATTTACAATTATTATTTGAAAAATCTTCGAGAAGAACTGTTGGAGGAAACGGTGACAAGTAGAATCAACCAGCATAATGAAATTTTATACATAACCGCTCAAATTGAAGGAATTCCTACACGAATAATGATAGATACTGGTGCAAATGTATCACTTATTAACGACGCTGAACTGGAGAGAATACAGAAACAAAGTAAAAATATAATACCTACCTTACCTGTCAATAATGTTATTTTAATAGGTGCCACTGGGCGTCAAAATAAAACAGTGAGAAAACAAGTGTCATTGGAAATAGAAAGCAAAGGTGTTACAATTAATATTATATGTTTGGTCGCAATCGGCCTACCATTCGAATTATTAATCGGATGCGATATGCTGAGGAAATACTCAGCCATTATTGATTTGAGCAAGGAGAAGGTGTCCTTGAACTCAGAAGGTGTTATGTGGACGGCAGAGTTAATAGGAAGCGATGGTGCCCCTCTGAACCGTACCCATCACCAAGTTAGGGAATTAAATTTTTTAAATAATGACACCCAATGCAGAAAAATAATCTATAATATGACAAATGAAGACCTGTGGAACAGTAAATTACAGGAGATAAGAGAGTTTAGACACCAAGGCACAAATAATTTGACAGTAAAACAAGTAGAAGATCTCATTATAATATATAAGAAGTATAAACATGTATTTTCAGAAAAACCAGGAAAAGTAAAAAACTATCAGTGTAGAATACAATTTAAAGAACCAGCAGAATTCCACAGAAAATCCTATCCTATACCATATTCATTGAAGGAGGCGGTTAGAGCTGAAATTAATAAAATGTTGTTAAATGATATAATTGAGCATAGCCAATCACCATATACTAGCCCAATAGTGGCAATTCAGAAGAAGAACGGGCAGGTTCGACTTTGCTTGGATGCCCGAGAAATAAATAAACATATAGTAAATGATCGCACGTCACCTGGAGAAATAGAAGAAATTCTAAAGAAATTTCATGGTACAAAATTTATCAGTACCTGGGACACAGTTTGTGGTTACTGGCAGGTGGAGTTGCACCCGATGAGTCGAAAATATATGGCTTTTATTTTCGAGGGTAGAAACTACCAGTTTAAAAGATTGCCATTTGGATTAGTCAATTCGGTAGCAATTTTTGTACGATGTATGGACCAGGTATTGGGTCAGGAAGCGCTACAATTCACCACAGTTTATGTAGACGACCTGTTGATTACCTCATCCAACTGGGAGGAACATTGTCACAGGGTGGAATATGTATTGAGTAAGTTAGCAGAGAACGACATAACACTAAAACTCGAAAAATCTCAATTAATAGCGAAGGAGGTTCAATTTTTAGGTTTCAGTTTGACTGAACAAGGTATTTCCCCATCACAAGAAAAGGTTACTGCAATCCAGAAGTTCCCACAACCAAAGAATAAGAGGCAACTCCAATCCTTCTTAGGACTGTGTAATTACTACCGGAAGTTCCAAAGCAATTATTCCGCATTGACATATAAATTTCAGGAACAGCTGTCTTCCAAAAACAAATGGACATGGGGACATGAACAGGATGCGATACTACAACAGATAAAGGATAAATTCTTAGAAACAGTAATCCTTCATCATCCAAATTTTGATCACCCATTCTTTTTGAACTGTGACGCAAGTGATGTCAGTCTTGGGACGGTATTGTACCAAGAAGACACAGAAGGAAACCATTTAGTCATCAGTTTTGCCAGTCGTGTGTTAAACAACTGTGAGAGAAGGTATAATGTTACGGAAAAGGAACTATTAAGCATAGTCTTTGCTTGTAGTAAATTCCGAACGTACATTTTGGGATATCCTGTAACTGTCAGAACAGATCATAAGTCCATCTCATTTTTAAGAAGTTGTAAGCTGAGTCATGGAAGGCTTACAAGGTGGATACTCGCCTTGCAGGAGTATAATATCAAATGGGAATATATTCCAGGGAGTCAAAACGTGATAGCAGACGTGTTATCTCGAATAAACCTGGACACCCAGACATTTGAGGGTGAGAAAGAAAGGATTATCAAGGTGTACAACATTCTCAAAAGTAGATCTGATTTGGAAGCATTATTACAAAATATCAAAGCTAATCAGTTATTAGACCCAAAATTAATAAAAATCAAGGAACGTATGGCGAACCAAAACTCTTCAATAAACCAATTCTATTGTGAACAAGAAGGAATTTTATTTATAAAAAATACATTGAACCAAGAAGACTGGAAGGTAATCATTCCCAGAATCATGGAGAAAGAACTAGTGTTGGAATATCACATAAGATACGGACATATGGGTGCAGTAAAGGTAGTGAAAGCATTGGAGGAGAATTGTTACATTAAGAACATACACAGGAAGGTACAAAATTATATAAAACCCTGTCATATCTGCCAATTGGTCAAAATTAATAATGAACAAAGGGAAGGTGTAATGATACCTATATCGTCAGAACAAAAATTGGAAAAATTATTCATTGACATATGTGGACCATTTCCTAGGAGTGAAGGTAGAAGCCGGTATAAATACCTTATAATCATTATGGACCACTTCACCAAATTCATCAAATTGTATCCAATCAGTCGAGCAACTACGCAGAAAATTCTTGAAGTAATAACTACTCAATACATTCCAAAAATAGGAATACCTGTTTCAATAGTTACCGACCATGGTACACAGTTTCGAGGCAGAAAATGGAAGAACACATTGTTAGAACTGAACATCAAAAGCTATAAGACCTCCGTATACCACCCCAGTAGCAATCCATCAGAAAGAATACTGAGAGAGGTTGGTAGAATCTTAAGGACCTATTGTCATCAACAACAAAGGAAGTGGCCTGATTACTTATCAGCCACAGAAGATTTTTTAAACTTGGATTATCATCCATCTATAAATTGCACTCCATACACTGCCATGTATGAAAAACAACCACCCAGAGAGATCCAAGAATTGATTAAATTTCCTAAGTCTCCACCGTACCAATTTAATAAATTCAAATTCCATAATCAGGTGATGGAAAATCTGGAAAAACGCAGAAATAAATACCAGAAAATAAAGGGTAAAATAATTAAATATGAAGTAGGAGAGAAAGTTTTGTTAAAGAACAGGGAATTGCCTAGCACTCTAGAAGGGATATCAAAGAAATTATTATTACTATACGTTGGACCCTACACCATAACAAAAAACAACAACAACAACACGTACGAATTAACCGACCCCATTTCAAAGAAGATCAAGGGCAATTATAATCAACAATCCATGAAAAAATATCATGAGGAAGAAAAGTCAAAATAACATAAGTAATTATGTCCTCACACCTAATGAAGTGTTCAGAAATAATTACTTCTGAAGGGAGGCAATTTGTAACGAAACAAATGTTACAAAAGAATAGTAAATAATAGTGGAATCCGATCCAGAGAGGAACCAAGAAATAATAATTGAAAGCAAATTAAAGGAAAACTATTTGGTTTGACTTATATAATATTATCCAGAAACCCAGAAATAACCCAGTAGAATAGGGCAGTAAACAGAAAAAAGTGAAATAAATAAACCTAGTAGGACTAATCAACTTACCCTGAATAATAATCCAAACCCAATAAAGAGTACCTAATCCATATAATAAAATTGTATTAATTATAATCATATAGGCCTATAATCAAGGAAAGAAAAAGGGACACAAACCTTTAAAGTAATGAGTGTGATCATAAGAAATAGCGACACAGACTACCGTTAAACAGTGTAATTATTTTTGATGGAAGTGTTTTGTTATTATTAGACAGAATTTTAGTTTATCATACAGACAATAGTTTAGCAGTATAAATAAACTAAAACTGTCAAAAACAATTATTATTATTAAAAGTTTTGTTGTATGTTATAAGATTTTATGTCACCAGTTAATTTATGTAAATATATTTATCTCAGGTAGTCAAAGTAGAAATTACAATCAATCATAACAAATTGTTCTACCACATATCATAGAAATTCAAATTAATAAGGTTTTACAGTTATAAACTGAGGCATGTTTAGTATCAAATTGTTTGTAATTATCTAATTAATAATTGTATAAACATTGCATATATAATTAGAGTATAATAATAAAATTATCTATTAAAGGTAATTTATAAAATATAATGTAGGTAATGGGTGTTGATCCTATAACATTTAAACTGTACATAAATGACCAATCAAAATTTAAGAAATTTGTATGAGTTAGGTAACTAAAAGAAAGAAGAAATAACACTTAATTGTTAATTGTGATGGAAAGCAATTGTATAGTGCGTGTCTAGAGGTAATTAAAAGTATATAAAAATAGATAACCCGTTTGTGGAAGAAGATCTGAAGGACCATCATCGAAGATAATAATACTTCCACTACAATTTTTATGAACAAATAATACACACAATCAAGAAAAATATTCAGAATAGACCAGGAACCCTTCAGCAATATCGTCTAGATGTGTAAAGTATAATTTGACAATATTTTTTTTTCAACAAGGAACAACCACTAGACAATATAACAATTTACACTAACACTAATCACTAGGCAACATTTTAAAGTGCAACCAAATTCAATATATAAGCTAACAGTGATTACAAGGAAAACATTTATTGTACACATTAATAAACTACATTATTTTCTGAGACGGACAAATTGAATATCGTCAAAACTTGTATGTAACTTAATATATAATTTGTGTAAATTTTTAGATTATAAGTAATATATTGTTTGTAAAGGTACTCTCTATTATTAATCAACATGCAAAGGAACTTTTCGTAGCAGCCACAAGAATTCCCACGAAATATATTAAAATTATTTAATATATAAATCCTGAGATAAATATCGACCCTGTGACAACCTTATGTATCGAATGGAATTTTCCAATAATTTGAATTTATGTTACACAGATTAAATCATTATGTTATTAAATCATATCCATGAGTTATTATTCCATTAAGATAGTGTTATAATATATATAGAGTTTGTAATGTGTGGTTTCTTTGTCTTACAGTATTATGGATAACACTGCAGTTATAATTGACTTCCAGTGCTTTTTCGACGACAACGGAAAATATATTGTGAAGGAACTGTCAATCATGGACGTTCTGAGATTTGCTGGTAGACATTGGATTTTCACTCCGCCTGCTACATCCGTTACGAATCCAAAATACGCTAGGACAAACCACTGGTTAACGTCAAATTATCACAGACTTAGATGGAGCGAAGGAGAGACACCGTACGACAATCTTGTTTCATTGTTAACATCACATACGCGTGTATATAAATATGTGTTTGTGAAGGGTTTTGAGAAAAAAATGTTTTTTACAATCAAAGATAATACACAATAATATCATCAATCTCGATGACTTTGGTTGTCCTAAAAACATACCGTATCTATTTCACGGAACAGAATATCTTAGACATTTCAATTCTTCTGACCGATGTGCAAACTATAAAGTGCATGCTATTCGGGAATGGATGATTCATGATTTTTGCTTTAAACAAACATTTTTAATGTGAGCGCGACAAAATTTAGAAAGTAGGTCACAGCGAATGATGACATTTATATCTCTAATCCTGTTGGGGACATGTACATACATGCATAGCTGTAAGCGGTGACTATTTCCTTATGAAAGTGGAATGCGGACTTTCCTAATGACATTGTTATATTTTTGGTGTCTCTAATTTCGTCTGGGGGACATGTTCATACATGCAAAGCCGTAAATGAAAGTGGGACACAGATTTTTCTGATGACGACGTTACCACCACCACTATCACATTGTACTGACTTTTGTGTCGAATATTCTGTCATTGTTTGGTTCTCTCTCGATTGATACAGACGTGTTCACTAGCGTCTTTCTCTCTTCTAATAATGTCGTTTCTTGTAAAGAATAATGCTGTAAGTGCTATCGAGTACAAGCGATGTTCAGAATTGACAGTGAATAAAAAATATCCCATCATGGTCTTCACAAATGTGGACACAAAATATGGGGCTCAGACATATAAAACCCAAAGAACTACATTTAGTGTATCGAGAGACGAGGAATCAAACAACGCAGATGGAGATTGTGTCATAACGTCGTAAAGTAGCAATCGTTTTAACAAACAATTTATTGATGTGTATGTGTGTGTGTGTAGTTTCAACTCTCTGTACTTAACACTTTAATAATTGAATTTGTATGTACGTGATAAATGTATCATTGATTCTAATTAGTATTTTTACAAAGTTTCGTTGAATAATATTTGGTTCGATTAGAAATTATTTGAAAGTACATTAACTTTATGTGATAAATGTATCATTGATTCTAAGTAGTATTTACAAAGTTTCGTTGAATAATATTAGGTTCGATTAGAAATTATCTTTATGAAAATGACACATACTTGAAAAAGTTTACTTACTTAACGCATTGATTCTTTCTTTCCACTGACTGTGCGTGTGCGTGTGATAATTGAATATTTATCGTATCAGTGATTCTAATATCGACTGTATTGTTATGTTACAGATAAACTTCCATGTGGACTGTATCTACAGGCGTGAAATTATTATTTAAATCTTACAATGTCAAAAATTATTATTATTAATATTGTATTTATTTTATATAACAATGTTTGTTTGTGATATATATATTTAATCAATGTAAAAATGTATTTTTGAATAATTGTATTACAACGGTTTGTAAACTATATTTTAAGTTTGTGTACAGTGGTGTAAATATTGCGACAGTACAAATAAGTGATGTACTGAGCATGGAATATAAAATTTTAAATTTACTTAATAAACTGTAAATAATTAATAATATATTAGAAATAAGCATGTTAGGGATTGCAAGCTTGGCTCAGACAAAAATATGAACAGGTGTTTCGACCTGAATCAACGTGCACACACACACAAATGTAACTGAAAGTGTGTACACCAGTATTTTGCTAGTGTGTGTGAACGCAGGTCTCTGCAGGCGAGTTTGCCACCCCAAGATGAATAATTGCACAATTACTGTTTTTCCGTAATTATTCATAAAGTAAAATTAAGAATTAAAATCCAAAAGCACAATAAAATGTAAATAAATTTACTAAATACTGTGTACGAAAACCACGCGAAAGTGACACACCGTACGAGTGTAATAGTGAAATAACTGTGTACAAATCGAAAGGGTTAAGTTGCAATGTCCAAAATTACAGTGAACATGTGTTGTAAAATTAGTTATAAGATAAGTATAAGAGTATACTTACAGGACTCTGCAATTCGCAGAAATATAAAAAATAGCGAATTTGACAAAGAGTGGGGGAACTGAAGCCAGAGACAGTTTCGAACATGTCGATTTCGTATCACTGCAGGGTGTCGACCAAGACATGGGTATAAATAGGACACGCAAGCTACAGTGGTTCTCTTTCTTGAATCATCCACGGTGCAGCGGGAGCTTATGCCCGTCAGCACGGCATATTTATTTTTTGTAAACAGTTTAAATTTGCCAGTTACGTACAAATATGTAACTAAGCTGTAAAGACAATCATTTTAATTAATAACAGCACTACTTAAGAAGATCCATTAACGTCAGAGACAGCACGAGGAGAGTTCCAGAGAATGATTCGACGCTGGACAAGAGGAGAGTTCCAGAGAATGATTCGACACTAGACAAGAGAAGAGTTCCATAGAGAGATACGACGCTGGACAAGAGGAGAGTTCCAGAGAGAGAGAGACAGCCGACGCTGGACAAGAGGAGAAGAGAGACAGCCGACGCTGGAGGCGAGACGAGGACGAATACCGATGGAACAAAAATGATCGAGTATGATTGACGACAATAAGGTGATAGACAACTTATTCATATCTTAATCATACAAAGAATTTAAAGACAGTTAAAGACATTAATATTTTATTTAAAAATAAGAGCAATGTTTCTTGTATAGTAGAGTTAAAATCATAGATGTTTTAGAAATACGATTAACGTAACAAGAGCTCAAATTAATATGATATAAAATGATTACAAAGCATTTAAATGAAAACGATTAGTATTTGAGAAAACAGTACTGAGAAACAATAACTATTAATATTTTGAGTACGTTACAATATAGAAAAAAAGATTTAAATATTGATATTTTGAAACATATTAATAGACTGAGTAGTCTGAAAATGAGATTTTTCTTTTATATAATAAGTAGTAGCATAGAATATTTAGTCGGTAAGGATGTATATATCTTAAGCCTTACGGCATAATAACAAATAATAACTAATGTTTTAAAATCGAAGTCAGTGCCATGTGCACATATTTTTTTATAGTATCAAATAAATTGTAATTACCGTTTCAAGTTACATAGAGTTCTTATTGCAGATACACCTGACACCCAATTTAAATGTTATATTGTTATGTAATTTGTCAATCTTGAACGTGAAATCGTTCACGCCTATTTATGTATATGTAACGTTGCATAAATTTGGTGCTCCAAGATCGCGGGGCTCCACAAATTTAAATTATAATAAATTTGCAAATTGTCACGTTGCATAAATTTGTCGCCCTGGACGTGGGGCACGACATGCCTAAATTTATGTACAAAAATTTGTGACATAAATTGTAGCTCATGAATGTATGACCCGATCCCCATCATTTAACTATTAAAATTTTTTATGTAGCTAAATGGTTGCTCTAAAAAAAAATATAAAGAGTGTGTTAAATGAAAAATGTATAATATGTAATTATTATTTATATTAAACAGTAACTGAATGTAATGTTAAATTGTTGTGTAATCACACAGCTGGCGCCCACGAATAATATTATTTGTCTATGTAACAGGTGTAACTGTAATGAGTATTAATAATAACTATTAATAAAAATACAGAAATAAATAAATAAGTAGGGAACTGTTATCAATAATAATTTTTAAAGAATTCCTACTAAATAAATATTTTAATAATACTTCAACATGACGACTCCAGGAAATTTAGACGTCGAAGCATTCCAGATGATGATGCGTGCCTGGGTCGATGAATTAAGCACAAAACAGACAGAAAATTTAAATAAACAGACAGAAAATTTAAATGCTAGAATAGACGAATTAAAAGAATCTAATAAGAAACAAATAGAAGAACAAACTGAAAATTTTAGACAGGACACCATAAAAATTACAGAGAGTTAGAAGAGTTAAAAATTGATAATATTGAAATAAAACAAAGTATAATTGACAGTAATGCGCAGTTAACCGAAAAAATTAGTGACACCAACATAAGTATTGATACTCTAGAGAATAATTTTAAACAAGCCTTACATGAACAAGTTGTACGGATTGAAAATAAACAAAAAGAATTACGTCTCGAGTGGAGAAAAGATTTAAAAGAAACGCATAAACAAATAAATGATACTTTAACTACTATAACGCGAGAACAGGATGATAAAATCCAAGCTATTAATAATGTATCCCAAGTAAATACCAGTAAACTTAGAGAATTAGAAACACGTATTGTAGTTATTGAGAATAAAATTGAAGAAACTACGAAAGACCGGTCGGGAGACGTATCACATATGAAAGAAGAGATTCAAGAGGAAATGAACCAACTACGAAGTGAGTTAAGAAGACGGCAGAACCAAATGACCATATTTCCTACACCAACAGAAGAAAGGAGCAGACTTAAGTTCTCAGGTGGTAAAGGGGAGAACAGTATGGAATTCCTAGCAAGAGTAGAGAAGGAAATAGAAAAAATTGGGAGTGCAATAAATGACGACGAGAAGATAGACTTCGTCACGCGATATCTTAGAGATTCAGCCAGCCAATGGTACTCTATTATTAGAGATAACGTTAGTACATATCAGCAGTTTCGTGAAGCATTCGAGAACCGATACTGGAATCTACATACCCAACGACAAGTACGGGATCAACTCGAATATGGAAAGTTCAATGCACAAGGACAGCAGAATATTGAACAATACACGATTACGCAAATAGAACATGTAAAGCATCTCAAACCTAAATTCTCAGAATATGAAATTGTTTCAAAATTATCTTACCATTTTCAGCGAGATATCCAGTTAGCAGTTTATACACAAGGGATCAAAATCATAGAAGAATTTTTAATCCTTGTAACACAGTCGGAGAATATCAATAAAGGTAAGAACACACAATACTGGGAACAAAAACACGCAAGTCATCACCATAATTATCACAGAGATGACAAGAAAGCAATACAAAACACTATACCGCACCGTGATAATTATAAAATAAATTATTCGCCACCAATGTACAACACTACAACACGCACAGCTAAAGAAACTGAACAAAATAATACAGCTAGACGACAAGGAGACGTTACATGGTCATCCAATCGTAAACAGTTTTCAAAACCAGCTGACAAACGCGTTGCCGCAGTACGAGGGGACGACGAAAAAAAATTGAAGAGAGAAGGCCAAGGAATGAATGAGACAGTAACATTCCACAGCCGACCGTCTACATCAAAGGCGTCACAATGACTGAATAAACGGAAGCAAAATTATAAAATAAACAACATATACCCCTGCGATATTAGGGAAGACTTATTAAGCACCGAACAGGATATAAAGCGAGACGCGCAGCAAACACAATGCCCTATTGTGACTGTGAACATAAACAGGTGTAAAATACGAATGCTAGTTGATACCGGCAGCCAGCTGTCTGTTCTTAACGCTGCATGGGTTCAACGCAACAAGAAATATTTAAAAAATACTGCAATTTTGCCCGTAAATAATTTAAATATTACAACAGCTACCAATAAAAAAGAAAGAGTTAAACAACAAGCATATGTAACTCTAACATATAAAAATCTAGAGTTAGAACACCCTATGATAATTATGCATAAATTGATTTATGATGGAATTTTAGGTATCGATATACTAAATACAATAAATGCTAAGATTAATATTAATGATAATATAATTATGTGTAATTATAAAAATGTTCAATATGAAGTAAACATGAACAGCGAGGAAGAAGAGTGCAAGGTAAGTGAAACACCTATTACTTTGTACAAGCCACAAATACAATATGGTCCAACTCGACATGTGAATGCGGTAGATGAAGGGATGACGACACAGGAAGAAGAGAAACTGCACGAGTTAATAGAAGAATATAGTGATGTATTTAGTGAAGTACCGACGCAGACGACAGTATACGAACATTCTGTAGTTGTGTCAGACCCTACAAAAGTCATTAGGAAGACATACCCTATCCCAATGCGATATGAGGAAGAGGTTGAACTCGAAATTCGGCGTATGATCGAAAGTGGAGTCATAGAGCGATCGAACAGCAACTTCCTGAATCCTCTAGTGGTAGTGAAGAAGAAAAATGGAGAGATACGTCTATGCCTTGACATGAGGGAGCTGAACAGCATTGTATTAAAGGAGTATGACTGTGCACCAACTGCGGACGAACTATTTACTAAGTGTAAAGGAGCAAGGTATCTGACGAAGCTAGATTTACGCTCAAGTTTCTGGCAGATTCCAATTCGTGAAGAGAATAGAAAGTACACTGCTTTCCTGTATAAAAATAAATGCTACCAACACAGGGTAGTACCCTTCGGATTAAGCACGAGTTTAGCAGCCATCGTAAAGTGTCTAGAAAGAGCCCTAGGACCTGAAGTGGAACCCTACACCATGATATTTGTAGATGATATCTTAGTTGTATCTAAAACGTTAGATGAACATATAAAACATCTAAGCACGATATTCCAAAAGTTTAGGCAAGCGAACATATCCCTTAACCTAGACAAATGTGAATTTATCAAAACCTCTATCCAATTCCTAGGTCACATTATTTCATCCTCTGGTATTCAACCCGATCCTATCAAAATTTCCAGCATAACTAATTTCCCTATACCCGGAAATCTCAAAGAGTTAAGAGCATTCTTAGGACTCACAGGATA
Source organism: Magicicada septendecula (assembly GCA_034769895.1). Classification (NCBI taxonomy): domain Eukaryota; kingdom Metazoa; phylum Arthropoda; class Insecta; order Hemiptera; family Cicadidae; genus Magicicada; species Magicicada septendecula. Next base: position 320,681,464 of record CM068367.1, on the reverse strand, counting down.
CTACAGAAGATTCTCACCGTTATATGCAAGATATACGCAACCGCTTCTAGAGCTGACGAAGAAAGAAAAAAAATGGAAGTGGGAGAAGAAACATCAAGATGCCTTTAACCAAGTGAAAGAGTTGTTCATCGAAAATATTATATTACATCATCCTCAACGAGAAGGAAAATTCGTAATATACTCCGATGCTAGTGACTACGCAGTAGGAAGTGTACTATATCAACAAGATACAATGGGAGAGCACCGAGTTATTGCCTACGCCAGTAGAGTCTTCAAAGGAGCTGAAAAACACTACTCCACATCAGAAAAAGAAATACTTGCTATAGTATACGCTCTTAAGCAATTCAGATATTATGTTTATGGTACTCATTTTGAGATACATACTGACCACCAAGCATTATCATTTTTATTAAAATGCAAAGTAACAAATGCCCGATTATTAAGATGGATTTTAGCCATTAGCGAATACTCATTTACCATTAAATACTGTAAAGGTAAAGACAATATTGTAGCGGACACACTAAGCCGATACATCAAAGAAGAATGTGAAGAAGTTTATGTGAGCGAAAAGAAAGAAGTACGATTGTTATCAATTAAATTCGAAGAGAATGATGAAGTAAAACAAATGCTGAAAAACTTAGCACATCAACAAGATTTGGACGTGACGATAAGGGAGATGAAGAACCAAGAACAGCTACCAAATCATTATAAGGTACTAAATGGAATTCTTTTCAGGTTAGTAAGACAAGACTGGAAGATAGTACTAACGCATGACATGCTACAAAAATTAATTCGACCAGCACATGAGAGTTTAGCACATGCTGCCGCTCTGAAATGTTATTTGAGTCTACGAGAAGATTTGACGATAAATAATATGTATCGAAAGATAAAGAAAGAAGTAAAGAAGTGTTATGAGTGTCAAACGGCGAAAGGGCCGAATTTACACACATATGTAGGAATGCAAAGTATACAGAAGGAGAACAAAGGAGAGCTAATTGCAGTGGATTTTCTGGGACCATTACCACGATCAAGTCGAGGTGTGAAGCACATATTGGTATGTATCGATGTGTTTTCCAAGGCAGTCCGACTGTACCCAATTATGCGACCCACAACCAAAGTTGTTCTAAAGATACTACTGCAGAAAGATATTCCGTTATATGGAAAAATGAAGAAGATACTCAGTGATCAAGGTGTACAATTCCAAAGTGAAAAATGGGAGAGGACGTTAAGGGAAAATGGAATACAACCAGTACTCACATCCATAAGACATCCTCAAGGAAACCTTGCTGAGAGAGTTAACAAAGAATTAGGTAAATATTTACGAATATATTGCCATGATCAACACAATAAATGGTCAGAATATTTACCATTTCTTGAAAAAGCCATTAACGAAAATTATAGTGAAGCAACAGGATACACTCCAATGGAATTAGAAGAAGATAAGAAGCCAACCAGATTTTGGACTAAATATATAAACAAACCTAATAACCAAAATGTACCTGTACCAATAAGTGTGAAAATTGGATACGCAAGACAACGGATAACAGAAAGGGGTAACAAGAGGGTAGAGAGATTTAATCTAACTCACAAGCTACAACAATTCAACGTGGGAGAAAATATACTACTCAAAGCAAATCCAGTGGGAAAACGGAGTGATAATACGGCGAAGAAATTCTTCAGACTTTATAATGGACCGTATACATTAAGGGGACGTCCATTAATTACGTGAGCTCAAAATGGGGGGGAGGGGTCCGGCAAAATCTCACCAAATCTCATTTAAAGGGAGGGGGGCCAATGAAAATCTCACGTCAACTTTTTAATTCAGAGAATATACATTTATTATTACGGATAACAAAAATGTAGTACATAGAAGATATGCTTTAGGTATTTTTAGTGGTATGAACCAAAAACATGAACATATCAAATAAATTTAATTATTTAAAAATTATACTGTAAACCTCACGTGAGGGGGAGGGGGTCCCACCACATCTCACCAAATCTCACCAAGGGGGGGAGGGGGTCCAAATTTAAAAAAAAAACCTCACGTAATTAATGGACGTCCCCTAAGACAGCAAGTAGGACAGAACACTTTCATCGTATATGATGAGATACAGAAGAAAGAAATTGGTAAATTCCACGCAACGTCATTTAGGAAGTTCTACACATGAAAACAGAGGTCAATGAAACCAGTCAAATCAGCTGTTTGTAAAGCCACCCTACTACAAGGTCGCGAGCAGTGAGCGTACGAAGAGGGGAGGTAAGACATTTGTATACACTCCAATTAAGGGTGAAATGACGAATACTATTCTTTATTATTTGTTACATTTTTTTTTGCAAATAATAATAAATAAATAAAAAAAAATTATAATAAATAAATTTATTAAATTTTTTTTTGTTACCAAGCAGAGGAATAATGCGACAGTACAAATAAGTGATGTACTGAGCATGGAATATAAAAATTTAAATTTACTTAATAAACTGTAAATAATTAATAATATATTAGAAATAAGCATGTTAGGGATTGCAAGCTTGGCTCAGACAAAAATATGAACAGGTGTTTCGACCTGAATCAACGTGCACACACACACAAATGTAACTGAAAGTGTGTACACCAGTATTTTGCTAGTGTGTGTGAACGCAGGTCTCTGCAGGCGAGTTTGCCACCCCAAGATGAATAATTGCACAATTACTGTTTTTCCGTAATTATTCATAAACTAGAATTAAGAATTAAAATCCAAAAGCACAATAAAATGTAAATAAATTTACTAAATACTGTGTACGAAAACCACGCGAAAGTGACACACCGTACGAGTGTAATAGTGAAATAACTGTGTACAAATCGAAAGGGTTAAGTTGCAATGTCCAAAATTACAGTGAACATGTGTTGTAAAATTAGTTATAAGATAAGTATAAGAGTATACTTACAGGACTCTGCAATTCGCAGAAATATAAAAAATAGCGAATTTGACAAAGAGTGGGGGAACTGAAGCCAGAGACAGTTTCGAACATGTCGATTTCGTATCACTGCAGGGTGTCGACCAAGACATGGGTATAAATAGGACACGCAAGCTACAGTGGTTCTCTTTCTTGAATCATCCACGGTGCAGCGGGAGCTTATGCCCGTCAGCACGGCATATTTATTTTTTGTAAACAGTTTAAATTTGCCAGTTACGTACAAATATGTAACTAAGCTGTAAAGACAATCATTTTAATTAATAACAGCACTACTTAAGAAGATCCATTAACGTCAGAGACAGCACGAGGAGAGTTCCAGAGAATGATTCGACGCTGGACAAGAGGAGAGTTCCAGAGAATGATTCGACACTAGACAAGAGAAGAGTTCCATAGAGAGATACGACGCTGGACAAGAGGAGAGTTCCAGAGAGAGAGAGACAGCCGACGCTGGACAAGAGGAGAAGAGAGACAGCCGACGCTGGAGGCGAGACGAGGACGAATACCGATGGAACAAAAATGATCGAGTATGATTGACGACAATAAGGTGATAGACAACTTATTCATATCTTAATCATACAAAGAATTTAAAGACAGTTAAAGACATTAATATTTTATTTAAAAATAAGAGCAATGTTTCTTGTATAGTAGAGTTAAAATCATAGATGTTTTAGAAATACGATTAACGTAACAAGAGCTCAAATTAATCTATATCTATAAAAATGAATGTTTGTTTCTTTCTTTCTTTCTTTGTCCCGTATGCGTTCCTATACCATTCATCCGATTGCGATGAAACTTCGGTGAGTTGTTGTGCGCACGCCCGCGAAGGTTTATGAATTTTTTTCGATGGGGTCCTATGGGGGGTTCTTGGGGTCTTCCACATCTCCTCCTAAACCACTGGACCGATTTCAACCAAACTTGGCACAAATATTTTATGCAACGGGAGAACCAACATAGGGTAGGTGTTTTTTCGATGGGGTCCTTTGGGGGGTCCTTTGGGGTCTTCCACATCTCCTCCTAAACCACTGGACCGATTTCAACCAAACTTGGCACAAATAATTTACGCAACGGGAGAACCAACATAGGATAGGTGTTTTTTTCGACGGGGTCCATTGGGGGTCCTTTGGGGTCTTCCACATCTCCTCCTAAACCACTGGACCGATTTCAACCAAACTTGGCACAAATATTTTACGCAACGGGAGAACCAACATAGGATATGTGTTTTTTCGATATGATCCTTCGGGGGGTCCTTTTGGGGGTCCTTTGCGGTCTTTCACATCTCCTCCTAAACCACTGGACCGATTTCAACCAAACGTGGCACAAATATTTTACGCAAAGGGAGAACCAACATAGGATAGGTGTTTTTTCAATGGGGTTCTTTTGGGGGTTCTTTGGGGTCTTCCACATCTCCTCCTAAACCACTGGACCGATTTCAACCAAACTTGGCACAAATATTTTACGCAACGGGAGAACCAACATAGGATATGTGTTTTTTCGATATGATACTTCGGGGGGTCCTTTGGGGTCTTCCACATCTCCTCCTAAACCACTGGACCGATTTCAACCAAACTTGGCAAAAATATTTTACGCAAAGGAAGAACCAACATAGGATAGGTGTTTTTTCGATGGGGTCCTTTGGGGTCTTCCACATCTTCTCCTAAACCACTGGACCGATTTCAACCAAACGTGGCACAAATATTTTACGCAACGGGAGAACCAACATAGGATAGGTGTTTTTCCGACGGGGTCCTTTGGGGGGTCCTTTGGGGTCTTCCACATCTTCTCCTAAACCACTGGACCGATTTAAACCAAACTTGGCACAAATATTTTACGCAAAGGGAGAACCAACATAGGATGGTGTTTTTTCGATGGGGTCCTTTGGGGGGTCCTTTGGGGGGTCCTTTGGGGTCTTCCATATCTTCTCCTAAACCACTGGACCGATTTCAACCAAACTTGGCACAAATATTTTACGCAACGGGAGAACCAACATAGGATATGTGGTTTTTCGATATGATCCTTCGGGGGGTCCTTTTGGGGGTCCTTTGGGGTCTTTCACATCTCCTCCTAAACCACTGGACCGATTTCAACCAAACATGGCACAAAATATTTTACGCAAAGGGAGAACCAACATAGGATAGGTGTTTTTTCGATGGGGTTCTTTTGGGGGTTCTTTGGGGTCTTCCACATCTCCTCCTAAACCACTGGACCGATTTCAACCAAACTTGGCACAAATATTTTACGCAACGGGAGAACCAACATAGGACAGGTGTTTTTTTTTTCGATACGATCCTCTGGGGGGTTCTTTGGAGTCTTAAAAAACTAACTTATTAGATCTGGTTACTATGGCAACCCAACGGAATAGATTCTGTTCTAAATATATTATCGCATTAAATTGAAGACCACGCGAACGAAGTCTTTATATATTATATATATACAAACACTTTCTTTCTTTGAGTGGCATTGCAACGCATGCCGGGTACTCGCTAGTATGATATAAAATGATTACAAAGCATTTAAATGAAAACGATTAGTATTTGAGAAAACAGTACTGAGAAACAATAACTATTAATATTTTGAGTACGTTACAATATAGAAAAAAAGATTTAAATATTGATATTTTGAAACATATTAATAAACTGAGTAGTCTGAAAATGAGATTTTTCTTTTATATAATAAGTAGTAGCATAGAATATTTAGTCGGTAAGGATGTATATATCTTAAGCCTTACGGCATAATAACAAATAATAACTAATGTTTTAAAATCGAAGTCAGTGCCATGTGCACATATTTTTTTATAGTATCAAATAAATTGTAATTACCGTTTCAAGTTACATAGAGTTCTTATTGCAGATACACCTGACACCCAATTTAAATGTTATATTGTTATGTAATTTGTCAATCTTGAACGTGAAATCGTTCACGCCTATTTATGTATATGTAACGTTGCATAAATTTGGTGCTCCAAGATCGCGGGGCTCCACAAATTTAAATTATAATAAATTTGCAAATTGTCACGTTGCAATATATATATATATATATATATATATATATTTAATCATTTAAAACAAATTATGGTTTATTTTAATTTATTTCGTTATAAACCTCTGAACATATAAGCAATTATTTTGTAAAGTACATTAACTTATGTGAAATGCTACATGGAAGAGAGACGCTGTCAACGATTAGAATGTGGGAATTTCTGCTGACGTCTACAGCAATACATTAACCTAGTACGATTATATTATTCATTGATGTACAAACAATTTACATAGCACACACACACACACACACACACACACACACACAATAGACTAACATTTATTGTGAAGCCGTCAACGCATGGATTTCTACTTGTCATCTGTAACAGCACACGCACAGGTAATTACATTATAAACTCGGAATTTCTTCCAACGTCTGCAGCTCGAGAGAGAGAGAGAGAGAGAGTGAGAGATGTTGTATATATGACTACTTTTACAACTGCTATGCAGAGAGACAATTTATTTATTCAGTCATATGTTTCGTCCAACGAGCCACAACAGACACAGTAAAACCAATGACATAAAGAGAGAGAGCGAGCGAGAGAGAGAGACATGATATATCACTGTAAAACCGATGACATAAAGTGAGAGAGTGCTAGCGAGAGAGAGAGAGAGAGAGAGAGAGAGAGAGAGAGAGAGAGAGAGAGAGAGAGAGAGAGAGAGAGAGAGAGAGAGAGAGAGAGAGAGTTTATATCGTGATCGATAACTGTGTCTAGAGACAAAGAGAGAGGAAGGGAGAGAGAGTTGATACCTTGATATCGTAGTCGTCAACAGTCATATAATTTACTATACACTATAATGCGTCTGCTCATATAGTTTGAATGTCCCACCACAGACAAATGTTGGCAGATCTGTTCTATACACAATAATGCAAGATTGGTAACCCTGATCATATATTATTATATACACTATAACACACACACATCAAGTTTGAACCCATGCATAGGTTGGTAAACCTGATCATATAGATTTAATATACACTATAACACACAACAAATTTGAACTCATGCAAAGGTTGGTAACCCTGATCATATATATTTTAATATACGGAATAACACATCAAGTTATAATTTTTCATTTATAATTTTTATGTACAGCAAAGTCAGTAATATTTTAGCACAGATTTAATAGCATTTAACATAAAATCATTAATAATTTTTACATAAACAGATATTAGTGTCAAGTGGCCATAAACTTGTATTTTTACCTAAATTTTCATTTACGCAGCTGTACAATAATGCATTAAGAAACTTAAGTGATGTGATAAGGCTATATGTATATTGTCACTTTGAATGATTCATATTTTCAATAACTTCCATAACTATTTTTTAAAGAAATTAAGTACCTATTATAATAAGCAATAGATTAAGTTGCATACCGATCACTGGCTCCCGCACCATATCAGGATTTATTAAATTATTCAATTTACAACAATAGTTCACCTGCTCTATATTTAGCTATCGTTTTCGAATCAAATTTTGCATTTCAGTCATGGCTGATGTGAAGGCGTTAATTAAGAAACGGGGCACAATTAAGGCCTCTATCTCCCGTGTAAATACATTCGCTGACAATTTCGATCCGGACATAAGCGATCACCATGCCTTAAAAATTAAACTCCGCCACTTGATGGAATTGTCCGCGAATTATGATGAAATTCAGACCCAGATTGAGGCTGATGATTCCGATTTCACATCAGTCAGTGACAGGGGTCAAACAGAGGATGATCTCTGTAATATTGAGTGCAAGCTACACCATTTATTAGAACAAGTAGAGGAGGTGAACAAAAAACCATTGATTCAAGCTGAAGTTACGCCAATTAAACCCCCCCCCCATACAGTTAGAGCCAATTAAATTGCCCTGCTTCTCAGGCAACATTATTGATTGGCAGCATTATTATCATATGTTTTTTGAACTAGTACACGTCAGAACTGACCTGACGGACATTCAGAAATTACACTATTTACACTCTTTATTAAGAGACGAAGCTTTAAATGTAATAAAATCTCTCCCAATAACCCATGACAATTATGCGGTAGCCATTGATCTATTGAGGGCCAGGTATGACAGCAAATTAATTGTCTCGGCCTATCATATAGGGAATGTCTTGGGCATGAAGTCCATTCAACAAGAGTCCATGGTTGGGATTTCCAAATTCATTGACGAGATCACCGCGAATATAAATGCTTTAAATTCATTAAATTTACCGGTAAATACTTTTGAAATCATTTTCGTTCAATATTTAACACAAAAACTCGATAACCAGACATGCAGGCTATGGAAGGAAAGCCTGTCCGACGAGCGATTTCCTAATTTTAATAATTTTATTAAATTTTTAAATAGTAGAAGGCAATTAATGCAGAACGTCGGTGCCCCGACCAGTTCAGTAAATAGAATACAAGTTAGCGATAAGACTCCCTATCGCAAAGCTATTAAACCGGCTGATCTTGCTAGGTCAACATTCCATTCTCATATCGGCAATAACATTTGTCAGCTGTGTCGTGGTAAACACCGCCTCTCTGAATGCCCACATTCGTGGCTATATCTCCCCTTGAATGAAAAAATATTTTAATTAAACATAAACTTTGCTTAAATTGCATACGTCCAGACCATGATCTCGCACACTGTCCTTCCAAATTTGCTTGCAGGACATGCGCTAAACGCCACCACACAATGATCCACATATCAGGCAATAACGCTTCGAGTAGGAACAATCAATTTTCACTGAAACTGCAAACAAACAAATCCATTCTATTATCCACCGCTGTCTGCATGACAACTGACCATGCCGGTAGGAAGCACCCAGTAAGGATTTTATTGGACCCAGGATCGCAAGCTAACTTCTGCACCATGAGTTTCGCACGATGGGTCTAAAACTAACTAAATCTCAATTACCCATCACTGGTATAAACAACTCCTTATCTCAAGCTGACTTCAGTACTAGGGTAAGGTTGCATTCTCGTTATAAGAATTTTAGTTTGAATGTGAATTGCGCTGTGCTTCCCAGTATTACGAATAATCTTCCTGCGGAATCGTTTGATATCTCATCCCTAAATATACCAAAAGGCATATTCCTATCTGACCCGCAACTGAACTTTTCTTCGCAAATCGACGTATTACTTGGTGCCCAGTACTATTTACAATTAATTGAACCTGTCAAATTCATCCGCAGCCCACACTTTCCCATATTACAGGAGACAAAATTGGGATTCATTCTTGCGGGTAACTTGCCCTTTAATGTCGACATGACAAAGCCTGTCTCGTCATTCATAGCATGCGAGGATAATAATGCCATTGCCTTGCAACTAAAGGACTTCTGGAATTTAGAGGAGGTTGCTGCTCGTGCTCTCTCCGTTGAGGACTCGGAATATGAAAGTCATTTTGTAGCTAACACTAACCGAAATAATGATGGTAGATTTGTGGTATCCCTACCTCGTAGGTTATACAATTCTCATTTGGGCGATTCTCATCCCGATCTTGAGCAAGAACAACGTAAGCAAGTCCAAACCTCATTGGTTGCTGCTTCATCTACGTCTAGTTATTTTGAAAACTACTCTTCGCTTTCAAAACTCCTTCGTGTATTTTCATATTGCCGTCGATTCATTCGGAACTCTAGGCTCCCCATAGCTGATAGAGACACTTCCTTTTTAACTTCCCATGAGTTACATGGTACACTTTTGGTTTTTATTCGCCAGTCACAGCGATCGCACTTTAGCATCGAAATCAAGGAACTTGAGGCACAAGTAAAATTCTTTCACTTAACCCCTTTTTGGACAATGCGGGGATATTACGCGTGGGCGGACGCCTTCAGCACTCCCAGCTTACCTATGAGAGCAAACACCAAATCATACTCCACCCGCATTCTCATCTCAGCAAATTGATCATAGAAGGCGAGCATCTTCGTCTACTACACGCTGGGGTACAATTGACTCAGTACTCTCTACGTCAGAAATACTGGATAATTAATGATAAATCGTACATACGATCAGTAATACACAAATGCATCACTTGCTTTCGATCCGTGCTAGGGGCTCAAGCCAATTATTATAAGGACAATTGCCCTCTTCCCGGGTTACTCCTGCTAAGCCATTTTCTCAATCTGCAGTCGACTATGCCGGTCCCGTATTTATACGTCATGGCGGGCAGCGTTCCAAATCGACGTCAAAGGCGTCGTATAAGGCCACTAAGGCCATTCACCTTGAACTAGTCTCAGATCTTACCTCAGACGCTTTCATAGCAGCCTTAAAACGGTTTATAGCTCGTAGAGGTATCCCTGATCGGATATTCTCCGACAATGCTACAAATTTTCGTCGTTCTAGTAGTACACTTCATGAATTATACAAACTTTTCAATCTAATGGATTTGAACAGACCACCCAGGATTTTAACAATGCCCAAGGCATCAAATGGTCCTTTATCCCCCCTCAGCACCTCATTTCGGTGGCCTGTGGGAAAGTGGAGTCAAGAGCGTCAAGTTTCATTTGCGGCGCGTTGTCGGCGGAACCATTCTTACGTTTGAGGAGTATTACACTATCCTAACTCAAATAGAATCCTGCCTTAACTCACGCCCCTTGTTCGCCATCTCAAATGACTCTAGGGACCCCGAACCTTTAACTCCAGCGCACTTCCTGGTTGGTTCTCCGCTCACTGCACTCCCGGAACCTGACTACTCCAAAGTCAATATTGGTCGTCTGGGAAGATGGCAGCTGCTCCAGAGATTCACCCAGTCTATATGGAAAAGGTGGTCGAAGGATTATTTGCACCAGTTGCAATAACGCAACAAATGGCGCATCCCGTCAAAAAATTTGGCTCCCGGACAACTTGTCCTTATTTTGGAAGACAATTCCCCCCACTGCAGTGGTAACGCGGGGTAGTCACTCAAGTCTATTCGGGTCAGGATTCAATAGTGCTCGTCGCGGACGTTCGCACCGCAAACGGTATCCTACGTCGGCCCATTCATAAATTATGTCCACTTCCAGTGGCCTCAGACTAATCGCATGAGCGTTCATGCGACATGCCTCATTGATTCGAACATTTATCATGCTTTCTATTTGTTGTTTTTATTATATTATTATCATGTCTATTGTATTACTATGTATCATTATCATGTTATTATGTGTTATTAAATTTTTTGTAATCATTATTATATTATTATGTACTGTTAATTATTATGTCAATCATTATGTATTATGTATATTCATACAATCATATTATGTATTTTTACATCAATTGGGTATGGCAATCATATTGTTATGTACTATTGAATTTTTGGTATCATTGTTCTAATACTATGCATGTAAATTATTATGTCTTTATTATTGTATTACCATATTGAATCAGGTCTTGAGGATGTTTTTCTTTTATATAAATTAAGTGTTATTACTTACGTTTTGTTAAAATTTAAATGTATGTATTTACTGGACATATGTTAATGCTTCAAAAAAAAAAGATCATGTTAGTTATATAAGAACATTTATTTTTATCATGAGTTTTTATTTTGTACATTTTTTAGCACAGAAATTGTTTTGGTTTGCTTTTGAGCTTTACTGATAGCGTTAATTAATTTTGTTATTTACAGATTTTTATGTTAGAGATGATTTACTTTAAAAAAAAGGGGGTCAATTTAATGTATAAAGTTTCAAGTATATTGTGTATTGCCTTTGTATATAACATTTGATAATAATTTGTGATGTACTATTCATACAATGACTTAAGTTGCAAAATCGCACGATTTTGTGCGGGCAGTATGGTTAAACTTTGTACTTATTTAAATTTTGTACTGTAAAATCCGCATTGCGGTCCGTGCAGTGACGTCATTTTCTCCCCCCGCTAATCTGCTGCCGGCTTGGATCCAAGCGTGCAGCAGTCAAGTTTAGTTAGTTATTTGCAAGACTCCGGACTATTTGAGGACTCGCCTCAGTTCGCCAGCCGCGGCTACATAAAGTTTTCAATATTTCAAAATTTTAGCATGATCATCATGCGATAATTACTTAGGCGATTTCGGCCTCTACGTACGATTATGGCTTTCAATATTTAATTCTATCTTAATTCTCAGGCATTTATGCCGCGCTAAACTGCACGCGCCAGCAATTATTTTCTAATAATTTTCAATAAATGATTAACTCCAAAAAACATATACAGTCCACTTAGTTATTTCATTTCTCACCACCTAACTCAACAACTAGCGTTCTAAGACTAACTACAGATTGCTTCGAGAGCGTCTAAGACGCAACACATTTCTTATGTGCATATTTTAGGTTTTCGTAAGTTAGACCTCTCTATATGTTCACCGGTACTAATCATTTCCAGATAAATATGCATTTTGGAGAATTAGTTTCAAATGTAGTATTAATGTCAGTTTACTTAACAATAATAATATTTTTTTTATTCAGTTAAATCTTCTAACTGGAGAGAAAAGTGCGTTCTGTCCTTCAAAATTACTTCTTGTATGACTTACCTGTTATTTCCTGCTGTATCAGTGAGAGCCATTTCAAAGGGTTAAGGAAGTTGAAGGTTAGAGGCTAATAATTTCTGGAACATTTTGTATCTGGTACTATATTCAGACTGTAGTACTCTGAGTTAAAGAAAATTAACTTCTCTTAAAAATACCATATAATGTTAAAGAAAATTGTATGGCAAACGAATCATTGGAATTAATCCTTTTTCTGTTGTATAGCCTACACTTGAGAAGTGATACAAACCGGTGGCACCATATTAAGTAAAACTTAACCATGATCAGTGGATTAATTGACAAAATTTGATTTAAAAAATAAATGCATGCTTTGCGTTAATTTATTAACCAATTTTATAAAATATGTGTTATTCTTTTTTTTTTAAGCGCTTGTTTGCTAGCGTTGAGATAAGGTAAGGCCGTGAAAGCGTCCATTCTGTCACTTTGTTCTTTGTCCAAAGAAAACCACCTTGCAAAACGGTTCGAGAACACGCCGGGAATATTTTTGCGGGATAATGTACAAAATAGCTATTGGTAAAAATATTCATGTACGACTACTATTATATTGGAAAAATTATTTTCTTACCAACGAATAGTGGAATGACGTCACGATAATACCATGCCTTGTCTACTTGCAAAACAAAGTAGGCTGTACCAAAATTAAGAACATTTTGTATTGTGCGTACGTAATTAAACAAATAAGTATTATTTATACGTACTTATTGTTTCTTGTAATTAACCATGCAAACAGATTGTCCACATTGCCACATTGAAGACGGTTAAAATAAAAATTATTTAACCTCGAGCGTAATTGACGACAATAGTAGTAGGCTACTTAGTAATTAGCGCCTTGATATAGGGCCTATCTCCAAAATATTAAATAAGTTACAATACGGATGTAGAATACAAAATGGGTGTAGAATAAAATAATTCGGAAAAGAGCGAATGGATGTTGCGTTTGAAAGAGTGTGATTGTGTTCGTGTGCGTGCGTATCTATGCTCTTAATTGTAAAAGCTACCAAGTAGTAAATTTTCAGTAACGTATTCTGAAACACCCAAAATGTAAACATTTGTTTAACTCAAAGACCAATACTTCAAATTTGTTCGTATAACTTAAATTCTACAATGTTTAAAATAAAATTAAAATCTTCGCCGGTAAATATTTTCGAACATAGCCTAACTATTCAGAAACAAGATTTTGTTAGTTTTCTTCTACAAAAATAAACAATAAAATTGTACATACAAAAACAACGATTTGTAATATTAAAATACAAATTTTAAATGAAAAAGTTTTGTTAAGATTCAGTTTTATACAGTAAAGTGTAATTACAACTTTTATACTTTCTAAATTTCTAAGCAGACATAGATTACTAATTATGTAAACAAAGAATTTGCTGTTTCGTCTGTTTTTATTGTTAAGATTAGCTATGCAAATAAAATGTATTGTGGACACACAGAATAGAGTGAATATAGTGTTTTCTACTTATTCTCTCTTCTCATTTCAGTTCTAATAAGGGGACTAAGGGAGTGAAGTGTACAAAGACAATAAGAGAAACAGATAATAAATTACAACTTACACATAATAAAACAAAAGGTAAATATGAAAAAAAACATTTATGTGGAACATATTTTTAATTTCTGCATTCAGTTCCATTCGTTAGTATATGGGTTGTAATTGTTTGTTTGGGAATTCATTGTAATCAGCTGACTGTATTGTATACTTTATTCAGCTTGTTTATTATGGATATGAGAAGGTGATGGTATTTGGGAGGTGGAGGGAAGACAAACCATACTTAACATTGTATTCACTAAACCTTATTTATACCTTGTAAGTACATTTGTACTTTTGAGATTGACATTAAAGGCCTTCTTTCGTTGTCAACATTTTTACACTGAAAAATTGTAAACATTTCATTTACTTTCCCAGATTATAATTTACTGGATGCCTCCATCCAGTCTATAATTCATAAACTATTATTTATGGAGGCGTCTTAAGTGTACGGATGCCAGAGTGAGTATACGCTGATTGCTCTTCTGTAAACCGGGTTATAGAATAAGGTTACCATAAAATTCCCTAATGTGAAATTGGGCCATCGATAACCAAATAAAAATTTTTATAAAGGTATTTATCATGGGCGAATGCCATTTGTGGGAACGTTCAACAAAATATTGTTATGACCACCCATCTTCTAACATTTTTGTAAATACAGTAGCAGAATTAATTATTATAAGCAGGATTATTATTATAAACAATAGATAGATATAAAAGCACAGTGGACTGACACAATATTACAATTATTTTTAAATTGTTAAAATTACCTTGTGTATCCAGACATCATCACTCGTGTATCCAGACCCTGATGCATCATCACTTGCACTATAAGTCTCGAAACGCGTTGTGTTTAAAATATAAAAAAAGAATTGCAAGGAAGGGAACCTGGATACACAAGGTAGTTTTAACAATTTAATTGTACATGCAACTTGGAGGCCACAACAACTATATTTATTTTTATCTGAGGGAAAATTCTCGAGAAGCCCCCCCATCACATGCTAGGTGTACGAAACTAATTTTAATGTTGCAGAACTGACTGCTACTGTTCTTATTGGTACCAAGATTGATGAACAATCTTTCTTAGGAACTTGTCTTGAAGATGATTTTTAAATATTGTCTACAAGTCATTTGTGAATATTACCATGATGCTGGCTCATATCCTCAACGTCTATTTGAAATTAATATTTTAGGGAAATGATGAATGGTGGCTATATTTTTATTTTAAAAAGTCAAGGCAGTACTTTTAGAAAATAAGGACTATTTCAATTAAAGACTTAAGGCAGCGTCTAGTAACCGTATCCTAGAATGAAGGAATAAATTATTTATTGAAGAACTGGATGTTCTGACAAAAATATCAACATGGGTATTAGAAAATAACATTAACGTCTCATTAAAATAATGTTGGCAGTAATGATTAAGGTATAGATTTAGCTCAATTAAGATGATTATATCGGTGGTGGTAGTAAGGTCAAGTTATTATGTTTGCAATGTATAAAAAAAATAGTAACGATTTTCTTCTATTCGTGGTCAATAAAGCAGTCTACTACCCTTCAGATTAACTGCCTTTTTGTAATTACATTTAAATAGGATTACAACTGATACACATTGTATAAAAATTGTACAGTGATAATAATATAATGTATGTCTTATATAAGAATAATAATGATTGTGGTATTTATTATTTTCATAATATTGTGATATCATTCAATATAGTTTCTTCTACAAGTAGTGTGTAAGTTATTACGTTTTATCGTTTTAATACCTGACGCACGTTTCACTGAAACATATCAGCATCGTCAGAGGTTTGTAAGTAAATAATATAAATAAATAATATCACAATAATATATAATTGCTGCAAGAAACTTTGAGTTGCCTATAGGCCTTTAGAAAATTATTTTAGCATTTAAATGTGATAGTTTGAAAAGATAATAAAATTAAACACAATTATTGTTTTAATAAAAAGGAATGAAAGAAACATGTTTATTATTTCAGATGATAATTTTGTATTATTAGTAACTTTTAATGCAGATTATTGTGTTCAAATAATAAAAGTATAGTAGAGAGTTTAGGTCTGCATGTGTCACAATTCTGAAAACGACCAATCAGCATTCTGTCTGATATAAGAAACACTTGTTTGATCTATGAACACGTGCACCTACAACGAAAGTAATGTATAGTTTACTGTATTAAAATCCGACGAAAGCAATTATTAAACAATAAAGTGTGTAAAAGACCTAAAATCATTAAAATTAGCGACCAAAAGTCGGAGACCGTTTCAAAGGTAAACTTAAATTGTGTCAACCCGAGCAGTAATTAAAATCTGAGGAGCGATTCAGAGTAAGGACTGAATCCGAAAACATAACATTGTTGCGACAAATGTTATCAAAAATGTTTGTCCACCGAAGTGCTGGTATTGCACAATATGTATCAGTCATTTAATAATATCATGTTTAAATGTAACAAACGGGTCAATTCATTGGTTGCGTCAGCGTGTATACGTCACGGATAATGCATTATACATTGTTTCTGTAATGTAATTGTATTATTAAATATGGGCTTCTTCCTCTTAATGTTCCGTTTCCACGAAGGGCCGCGTTATTGCCTTACAGTTGCATGAATATAATAACAATGAATGGTGATAATTATAAGAATAAAAATAATGTTTACCACAAAGGAACGCGCGCTTGTGTGTGTGACAAAATTAGGATTGAAAGTTATAGACTATAAATATGGCCTTGAACAGAAGTCGCAGGAACAATTAAGTGTGTTTGAGAGGCGAACATTGGGACCAATAAGAGGAAATGGAAACTGGAGAATTAGCAGGAACTAAAGATGTTGTTTAGGTACTGTATCAGACTGAAAACGCTGCAACAAGATGGACAAGTGTTAGAATGGATGCCACCAGAAATCCCAGTCTTATTTGGATGGATACGCCTAATTATTATAATCTCTTTTTAATGGAAACTGTGAAATAACAAGGTCATTGTGTCCTAATGAACAAATTTGATTTCAAAAAACAAAATCTATCAATAATCATATACCTGTTGCTTATCCGTATTACTATTAATGCTTATAATTTATTTCTCATTTGCTTAATTTTTGTTTCAACTAATTTCAAAATATATTTTCTTCTTCTTCTGGAACTTCCTTGTTAGGATTCTGTCCTGTTCTATACCAAGACAGAGTCCTAACAAGGAAGTTAAAGACGAAGAAGAAAATAAATTTTGAAATTAGTTGAAACAAAAATTAAACAAATGAGAAATCAAATATACTTTAAATATATTTAATATATTTTGATCCTGGTTTTTATAACGTTTGAGTTCTTGTGTGGTGTCATTTCTAAACAGCACAGTAGAATACTGAACATATTTTATAATTAATCCTACCACTATTTTTTGTGAAATTTAGAAGAAGAAATCATAAAAGAAAATTTAGACATCATAATCATAATCATAAAGCATGTGCAATGAAATGAAACAAACATAGAATTTCCTTAGTGCACATTATATAATGTGAATATAGTCTTATTGTTAAATAAGTTAAAATAACAACTGTTGGTGCACAACCAAAACACTGTCGAAACGGTGAAAAATTTTATCTCTGTGAGATGGATATTAAACGCAAAAATTAAGTGTGCAATATACTGTAGTTGTCACATATGTGCTTTAATCTTTTCTTTTGAAGTAACTCTTGCTACTTTAGTTTCTTGAGTATTTATATGATATTCAAGAATATATTACTTTAGCAAGTATATTTCATGTATTTCAATTTCAATGAATACTGATAAAAATTGAAATATACTTGCAGAACTAATCTATTCTTTAATTTTATAATTACATTCAAACACTTTTTGCTACAGTCTATTTCTTGATGCATATATAATTTATTTAATATTTATAAATTCTTTATCTCAAGATCTTTTTTTATTCCCTTATTTGGAACATGTTTCGGGACGCTTTGTGTTCCCATCCCCATTCTAGGTTTTCTTGTTTTTATAGAAAGGCTGAGGATGGGAACACAAAGCGTCCCGAAACATGTTCCAAATAAGGGAATAAAACATCTTGAGGTAAAGAATTTATAAATATTAAATAAATTGTGTGTGTGTGTAAACCCAAACTGGAACTAGAAAACGCTTACATGAGCGAGAACTCAAACGCATATCTGAAACACTTAACTGAGACACGAGGTATACAGGAGAATACGACCGATGCCAGGAGGAAAAATCGATAGTAAAGGTACGGTAAATAAAAGAAAAAACTTTTTTCCTGAAACGTCAAAAATGGGAGAACAGAACGGCTCAACATAAAACAAAAAGTAGCGTCTATAGTGATCGTCAACCTCGACAGACGTTTCTACACCTACAGTAAGAAATTTTCCATAATATTCGAGATTATTTTTGTGAAAAGCAAGCGTGTAAATAACGTTAAACGTTGAATAGTGTTATTTACCACGTGTACGCAGCGTAACTTGCACCGCTTTCGTGAAAATATTGCTTCTGGTTGTGAATTCGTTTTGGCGGTGTCCTGCAATCTGGACGTAATTATAAAGAAGCAGATGGGACGCAGTTTTGTGGTGAGCGGAAACCATACTTCTATGGAAAACAGTCGCATCGCCGCGTGCTCCTACCGTCAATTTACTTCTTTTATTAAACTAGTATAATTAAACGATGCAATGTAATAACGTTCTCTCTTAACACGATCATAATCTATGTAAAAATTGTACCCCGGTTACAAAAAATTGTTTTACAAATACGTAATTAGCATATAATGTATTACGGTAACGAATCGAAAAGACAGGAAGATAATTTATGACTCACATAAAAACAATTAAGCGAAGACTAAATCCTACAGCAAACTGAATAACGTTGAACTCGTTAACATCGGTTTAACCCAACGAAAAACAAACAGTAGCGTCCATGTTGACTACAGTGTTTTGTGTGTTTCTTCTCATAAGCATTCGTTCGGCCACATTCTGCCGTAGGAATCTTAAGATGATGTAGAAGCCTGAACGTGTAATAAACAGAAATAACAATGCTGCACACCACTACAGAAAAGAAGCGCTTTCAAGGTTCACAGCTCATCATCAGATTGGAAATATCAGCATCATATTTCCGATCTGATGATGAGCTGTGAAGCTTGAAAGCGCTAATAGGGAACTTTTTCTTTAGTGGTGTGCAACAGTGTTATTTCTGTTTGTGATTATAACCACTAACACAACTTTATTACTTAAAAAGAATGTGGAATAATTCTACCGACATTTTAAACGTGTAGGTAATAGGTCTAAAGTTTTTACGTTTCAAAATTAAGGTCATCGTGGTCCTCCAAAATCTAATAAACTAAAACTGCAAGACAAAGGATACTGTGTTAAGTGTTAATAAGTGGCGCAACCAACAACCACAACTCAGAAATACACACAGCCATCAAACTGAGGGAAAAGGCACACAAACACAACATCACATTTGTAACAGCAAATACTTACACAAAGGCAACACGACTGTAATCATCCCCACAGACAACCTATAGCAGTCAAAAATTAAAAATTTAATTTTCACACTTGACCAGTTGTTCTCACGCTACGGTGGCAGAGACTCTAAGAACGGAGCCATAAAACAAAGTAATTGGGGTAGGTGACAGCTAACGCCCTATCATACAATAGACGCGCGTTCACTACGAGGCAACAATAAGAAGTGACACTTAAGTTGACAGGAGCGTGCCAACGGATAATTATGACACCGTAACTATTTGAACAATGTACTTGGCTCGACCGGACGTTTACGCAGAATTGAAGCGAGCGTGTATCGAGGGTGCAGCTAAGGAACGAGGTCACTTTACAAAAAACGAGACGTGAGACAAAGGGTTCAGGACATACTGCAGTCTTTAGAAAAGATCCAAACAACAAACTATGAAGAGAACCAGCGCCAAGTCACAGCGTGATATTCGCTTAAGTGACAAGCTAAAATTTACGACGAGAAAGCGTGGAGGTTACAACCGTCGACACTTGATGAAAAACTGTTAATTGCCATGACACAGAGTTTCAGTAACGAACAATAACCGAGACATTTAGAGTAAACCCTTGCAGGAGACTCGCACAATGGGTTGATTGACACGCGGGAAATAGCTTGCATTTCCTAGAACGAGAGTGACGCCTGGACAAGACGACTCAAAGGACATCTCTAGCTACCTATCAGGACGAAGTATTTCACGAGAGAGAGCGGAAAAGAGGCCCGTTTCCATAGCAACTAACAGAAGAACGAATCAGAGGGTAGAAGACTGGACGACTTCGAGATGGTGGGAAACGACATCGAGAGAGGGTAGAGTTTCAGCCTATCATGGTAATCTTAGGCGTGGACAAGCCAGAGACAGATTTTCGAGTAGGGAGATGTTAATAAAAAGTATTTGTCGAACGCGGGACGAGTCAGTCTTAATACAATTTTCGGCAGTCTCATTCAAAAATTCGTCAGTCTTATTAAAAATTTCAGCAGTCGTATAATAAACTTCGGAAGTCACGTTACAATTTTCGGCAGTGAAATAATAACGTTGAAAGTCTTATAATAACTCTCGAACAGTTCGCGAGAAGTCTTATATTCAACCGGACTAATGATGTTATAAACAATCACGCAAGTTTACTCAGTGCCGTATTTCTACTAAGAACATTCACGCGAATTTCGAAGTGCATCGGCATATCAAACTACTGTGTATTCTCAAAGTACGCGAATGGGAACTGAACTTTCTTTAACCAAGAATATATAATCGTACATATTAGAAAACAGTATAGCGAACAGTACTTCACAATATGCGTTAATGTTATAATCATACTTATAAATCACTATAACCAAGACACTAATATTTAAAGGAAATATTAACTAGCCACACAATAATACCTTTGCGTAGTCAGACGAAGAACATACAGAACATTTAACCAAACATGCATATACGCGGAGACAATTTTGAGCGTGTGAACATAGAATAACACAAAACACTCTTCTGTTAGCGACGCGAGTGTGTGACAAGTGAAAGTGATCATCACCATCGAATCCAATGGAGCAACATCACCAACGATCATCATCACCGGGAGATAGCGCCGATGGATTAACGGATTAGCTAAATCAAGTAACTCTTTTATGATCTTTTTAACATAATTAACTACTGTCCTGTCTCTTTCCAAGAATCTGACCTTGAGAAAATATGAGAAAAGTTAGTAAAAGAAGGTTGCATTCAGTATATATATTTATGTTCTATTAAAGCCATCCATCTGGGTGAATGAACGCATTAGGTAGAATATATATTATTTGATTTATTGTATGCATTTTATATGTTGTGTGTATTTACAGGAAACAATTAAGGAAGAATTTATGTTTTGATATATGTTGTATGTATTTACAGGTACCAAGAAGATATTTATATGTTTGTTATTGAATACAAAATGTTTAACATATAATAAATTAGTACCTAAGTAATCAATCAATAATGCGTTCATCATTCTCAATAAACCCTGTGTTATTCACGAGTCACATTACTATTATAATTTAATATTAAAAGGCAACCTAAGTTAAATTAGTAGATTTGTTCCCTAATTACGTGGTGGTAATTAACTGATGAAGGGCCTACTCATTAACCCTTACATCATTAACAATTAAAGCAATTACAAATATTAATTTATGATAATAATTTGCATATTATCACCCAAATCTACCGTATATTAATTGCCGCCCAAAGAACGTGGGACGTTACAAATATCAATTACATACAAATTAATATTATAAACCTACACAAAAAAGTACAAAACTTCATGGAACAGAACATCACAGAACTAAAACACGACCCCACAGACAGATACCAAAACTCAGTAAAACATCTAGTCAACAAAGCCAAACACATAATGACACATAAACAAAAGCCCTACATGAAACAAATCCGACCATCAGCACCTACCCTCCAAGCGCTTCCCAAAATCCATAAAGAAGACATTCCGATCCGCCCCATTATCAACTACCGTAATGCCCCTGCACACAAACTCGCAAAATATCTAGACAAAATTATTAGACAACACACACAAATAGACAACAACATTGCAGTAAAAAACAACACTGACCTAGTAACAAAAATAAAAGACATACACATCCCCCATAATGCCACATTAGCCTCCTTTGGCATTAAAAACCTGTACACAAACATCCCCATCTCTGAAACAATCACCATCCTACAAAACAAACTCAAACAGAACAACACACCAGACGAACTTATCAACGAAATAACAGAAACTCTGAACATTATCACAAAACAAAACTACTTTACTTATAACAATAAATACTACACACAGAACGATGGCTTACCCATGGGCTCCCCCATATCCAGCATTCTAGCAGAAGTCTTCCTCCAACACTTAGAAAAAACAAAAATACTCACAACAATGACAGACACTCACATAAAATACCATATTGGCACAGACACGTTGATGACATTCTAATACTATACAGGGGAAACAAAAGACAATGTGAACAGTTACTAACGCACATAAACAAAATGCATAAAAACATTAACCGTCACTGCCGAATGCGAACACAACAATACCATAAACTTCTTAGACCTCTCCATCACAAAACTAGAACACAAGCACAAATTCAGTATATACAGAAAACCAACTACAACTGACACACTAATACACAACACCTCCATCACCCAATACAACACAAACTAGCTGCTTTTAGAACCATGATACATAGACTTAACAACATCCCCTTAGATGAAAAAGACTACAAAGACGAACTAAACACGATAAAATATCTAGCAGAATCTAACGGATATGACAGAACAATAGTCAGTAAACTCCTACACAAAACACAAAACAAACAACAGACAAAGACAGAAAACAACAAATTCATAACACTAACATACATCAAGAAACAAACTGAAAAAATTGCCCACAAATTCAAAAAATCAGGATACAGAATCGCTTACAAAACTACTAACAAAACAGAACACACACTACCAAAACGCACGCACAAAGTACAAAACAATTTCGATCTACCCGGTGTATACAAGCTAAATTGCTCAAATTGCAATAAATTCTACATAGGCCAGACAGGACGTAGCTTCAAACAGAGATACATTGAACACACAAAGGCACTCCACAACACTACAGAATCCACCTTTGCAAACCACCTCATTGAAGCAAACCACACTTATAAAAACATCGACAATAACATGAACATTCTACACGTACACACAAAAGGCCGAAAACTAGACACTCTAGAACAATTAGAAATATACAAACACACAAAAACAAATAATAACGACATCCTAAACGAACAGACACAATTCAAATCGCACGCATTATTCGAACACATCTCACCACACACACACACACACACACACACACACACAGCATCGATCTTTCGAAAATCTATCCCGTCGCCAACAACAAGACGGACAGCGCTACCCACGGCAGCCTCTGAAGAAGCCTTTTAAAGGTGAAAGCCGGTTTAGGCTGTAAGGTAAATCTTTACGATTTTACTTATAAAAAACTTAGTGTTCCGAGTCGTTATTACAATAGTGATATTTAGTTAAGTAACGGACACGTCATGGACAACGAAATCCAAGAGCTTGCATTATGTTTGGCAACAGACTATCTTTCTGAAGAAACAAAATTACTGAAAGTCATTATAAACAGTCTGGCCTATTTCGTGCGGTGTTAGATTGTACCAGATCATTACGTCAGCTGAGTTTTAACAGTTTTACCCGTCAATCTGTGTCAGTGGCGTAAGTAGTAGCTGCTCCCGTGAAGGGGGGGGGGTGAAACTTACTTTAAGGAAGGTTGGAGTCCCCATTTTCTTCAGGACAAATGAGATATTCAAGATTCTTTACACATACTTATTTATACAGTTATTTATAAGCGTATGCTATATCCCTAAAGGCAACTGGCTTAGAAATAGGCCTACGTAAAGCTTTTATGGAACTAATTATAAGTAGGCTATACCGGTAATACTACTGACTCGGAGCACTAAGTTTTTTATTAGTAAAAATGTAAATTTTTACCTTTAGCCTGAACCAGGTACCTTACAGCCTCTGACGAAGCTTGTAATAAACTGGTTCAGGCTAGAAGGTAAAAATTTTACATATTTACCAGTAAAAACGTAGTTTCCGAATCAGTAGTATTATACTTATAATTAGTTAATCAATGGACACGTCATGGACAACAAAATCCAAGCGTTTATGGAAATTTACTGAAATTTTTAATAGCTATGGGAGTGGGAGATCCCACTGAGTTACACCACTGATCTGTGTTAGCGTTAGTTTTACGATAAAAGTTCGTAGGGCAGTCCTTTGCGTAGGTTTTGCAGTCCTTTGCGTAGGTTTTGCAGTCCTTTGCGGAAGCGCAAATAAAACTGGAATTATGCAATACAGGCGCACACCTCTCTAAAATAATGTTAACGGTTGGTTATTGCACTGCTCTGAATCTCTATGTGGCATATTTTGCTGTACTGTATATTCACAGCATCACAAATATACGAAAACCGTTCGATTTTCCAGGCACGTGCCTTTATTGACGGTTATTTCCGACCTACACGTACCATGAGCACACAGCTGTGAACCGTTACTGACAGCATCTCATTGTGGCCCACGCCGCCACGCACGACATTATGAAGTACCTATTCTTTTTTAGATCTTACCTTCTTTACAGCCACCACTTTAAAAACATTTTCTATTACACTACTATCAACAAAAACTGCTTGAATAAGGTATAAGTATTAAGATAGAATTGTTTCCGCCTGAAATCGAGTAGCAGCATTATCTCCCGTTAACTTATCAGCTTAGGTAACGTACACAATAGCCAGTAGGCTACCATCTGTATGCTTCCGTTGTGTGGTCAGAACCATTTTAGTGCGTGAAATTCTTGACAAAAGTAGTGTTGAAAAGTTGTTTAAAAAACAAATAAAATATAAATGCTGACATGAAGTGATCGTGAACAGGCGCCGCGGGCCATAACGAGATGCTGTCGGTAACGGTGATGGTGGTGTGCTCATCGTAAGGGTAAGTCAGAAATAAACGTCAAGAAAGGCGTGTGGCGAGAAAAGTCAAGGCTGCCGTTTGATTCGATTTTTGTTTGTGTGTTTCGTGTTTGTGGTGTGAAGAATATACAACAAAATTCTAACACACATTTAGCTTCAAATGTCGACTCCTAACTGCAGTAACTGACTGTGAAAACTGTTTCAGATCTTAGTCGTTCTGCAGAATCCCATTATTATTGATTGGCCCAGAATCGAATTACATTATTATTGACATTAAAGTCGAAGAAGTATGTTACGCCGCTGGATAACAACAAGGGGTAAGAATCAGAGCATATTTTAAGTAATAAACTAGGTGGCACTAGTGCTGCCAAGTGAAGAACTTAGTGTCGCCTAGTGGCAGGTATTAGTGCCATTACCGAAAAGTGAGAAAAAGGAGAGAACTCAACAAATCACAAAGGCGAGTTTGCATTTGCTTTCAAAAATTGGCTGTTTTTTTTTAATGTTCCTAATGACTAAAGCATTTGTGTCTATTTTTACAGTTAATTTCACGAGCAAAGAATGAACATGATCATGGTCAAGTTAAATTCAAATTACATAATGTTCAATATTATATAAAAATCACACACATGCGCGCGCGCACACATTGGTTAGTTCAGTGCCGCCTTGTGTAAATTCCTTAAAATATGCTCTGGGTAAGAACACAAAAACATCTAACATTATGTTTTCATTGAAATTTATACAGACGAAAGAGCGCCGTCCCCGCCGTATAGAGATATTTTATTGACGTCTACTTGGAATGGTTTATCCGAAAATCAAAATAATTTATGAATTGTGACGGTTACATAACGGAATTCCCAATTAACCAGGGACGATCTTTCAGACATTTAGTAGTAAATCACTCTGAGAATTATTTAGATTCAACCACCCGACCTTATACCAAAGAACTAAATCCTTGTATGCCTCCACGAAGCGCAGAAATCGCAAGGTATGCGGGCACATTCCAACATTTATTGGATTCACACTTATAGTAAGGGTTATATAGACAAATAAGAAAGACAAAACACTTTTCCAACAGATGTGACACCAACTACTCATACTGGCACCTAGAGTAGATGAAATAAAGCTAACTGCTTTACTTAAACACTTCTAAAAATTTAAAAAGTTTGTCTCCAACACCTTGTTCTTCGTATTCGATACTTTTAGGCGTTTTTAATTATAAATTTAACATGTTTATGATTTTATCAATATTACATGATAAAATCTCTGATATTATATCAGATAATCTATATCTGATATTAATCATGATATTATATCTGTAATCTCTATGATTTCGTAGAGATTACAAACCCCACAAGGTAGACTAATTTTACTGCCACATTAAGATCATTGTCTCATTTATTATAAATGTCACAGTTTATAGGACACTGTAGCTGTAAAAATTGGTACAGATTAGCATGAAATATTTACAAATAACTAAAACCAGATCCATTTGTACTCCATATTTCTGTACACAAAATGCCTCGTTGCTAAAACTCCATATTTAACCCTGTAAGGGTTTTTGTTGTTTTTCGGCTTATGACATTGGCATTTATGACTTTTTTCCTAATATGATGTCAATTCATTTGCCTCTGAAGTTTAATGTCGCATTTCTGCTACTATTATGTAGCACATATGCTGCTCCCAGTAGAATTTACCTAAACCTCTTACCATGAAGGTTGTTTACAACTGTGTCAATAGTGTATGTGTTGCAACAGTTTTGTCAAACTTGTTGTTTTCTATAATTATCATACACTAGGCTATAATTATCTGCATGGTTTTATATAGGAAAACACTATTATTTTATATTACATAATGCACAGATTAGTGTATAAATAACTGCTAGTACAGCTCTTTATCTAAATTAATATGATTTTCGAAAATTGTGCTGCCAAAAAGCACATGGATCCTTGAAGGTTGTTCATTCAAACTATCTGACTTCGGAGGCAGTGATCTGAGCAAAATGTTGGTTGAAATATTAATAGGCTATGCTTTTGTTTTCTGGTGTGCGTGTAATTATTTTTTTTCGGATGGAAATGCATATGTTATCTAACAAATGTTGAGCGTTTGTCATTATTAAGAAAACTAACTTTATTTTATTAATTTACAAATATTGTAATTTCTTTTATACTTACAATTACTTAAGTGTTATTTTAACACACGCAACTACATTAAGTGATTATGGAATTTCACTAAACTTTTAAAGAGCTCTGAGGGGGAATTGATGGCCCTCATCGCATCTTAGTTACGCCACTTCGTGAAATTGACGGTCGGTGCAGGGGGGGCGATTGTTTCTGTTGTTGGGGGCAAGTCACTTTACACGACTCATAGCGTAAACATTGGTTACGTGACTGCTGTAGAGAGAGAGAGAGAGAGATAGAGAGAGAGAGAGAGAGTGTGAGAGAGACTGAGTGAGCGAGAGCGTATGAGAGAGTGTTAGTGGGATGTAGGGAAAGAGAGAGAGAGTGAGTGAGAGCGCGAATGTGTGTTACAAAGCTTAGTGCCGAGCGTGTTGTCTTAAATGATGCTGTAATGAAAAACGCTGAGTAACTAAATTACTGACGATTGAAGACTTTGCGCAACATTACACAAGACTGTATTCCATTTCTCACGATTGAAGACTTTGCGCAACATTACACAAGACTGTATTCCGGTTGTAGTTATCAGTTGTTTTTGTATATAGTTGTCAGTGATATCAATCGATGATTCCGTATGTCGATAAGAACCGTATAATTTTAACTGTTATCGTTATCACCATGACGTGATAATGGAGTTATTCGCGAGTAACAGTGAAAAACCGCACTCGTTTTCAACCAATAGAACACTTGATATATGCATCATATGGGAGGCGTGGTAACTTTGAAACTGGCGTTTACAAGCTATAAAAAGAAATCAAGCCGAAGGTAAACAACCACTAGTGTAGTATTCTCTGAGTGTAACGACAGTTCCTTCACTACAAGTTACGGTATTAGCTGTGAGTTACAAACGTTTGCACAAAACATGGCTGGGAAGCTGAATAAACATTCAACCATAAACGCTCCAGGAATGAAAATGCCTGTTATTGGATTTGGAACGTGGCAGGTAAATTCAAACTGTCAGGTTACTGTATAAATGCTAAGAAAATTCCAAAAATGTGCCACTATAACACTTAAGAAACAATAGTTTTGATGTAATATCAAATAAAATTGTAGGACAATACCAAATACTACGTTATATATATATATATATATATATATATATATATATTGCAACGATACTCTTAAACACTCACTTTTGCACATATGCTATTACTCATTTGTGCGCACTTACCCACGTCTCGAAGGTATACTCTTCTTCGGCAGTATTTACCTTGCTGTTTCCCAGCTAGGTCGCAGGCTTTGGTAGTTAATTGAGGGTGGATAAGCACGTGAATATTATCGTTACAAGTAAAGAGTACAGAGGATTTATTACTGGTTGTGAAATTAGTACGACTTTGTTAATAAAATTATATTCATTTTGTGTATTAATTAAAATAATGCAAATTGTCATGTTATTAATTAGTGTGTGGTTTAACTAATATTGAAACCCTTATATTCACTTATACGAATATCGAATATCGTATAATTATAACGTGGAAAAATCTTATCTCTTATAGTCTAAGACACATTATACACAAAAATTAGACATATGACCTGGAATATTTACACAGACATATAATACATAACACATATATGATTATAATGCGTGATTAACACGTATGAAATTGAATATTAATATTGACTTAGCAAGTGTGGTATTTTAATATGTACCACTTAATTAAAAAAAAAAAAAAATTAAACATTTATAAAAATTCTAATAGAGACCATTCTATTACTTTAATTAACAATACTCCTAATGTCTCAATTAATTAAAAATCTACAATTGAAGTAACGTTATACTTGATTTTATGTTACAGTTACTTGATTTTAATTATATAATAAAAATATAATAAAATATGGTTTCTCTAATTACCATTTATTTATGAAATTAATAAGTTTTATGTTCTTTGTTATAAATTATTATTCTCTGAACTTTTATTAATTATTCATTATGCAAATAAAAAAATAATTAAGTTTATGTAAACTTGTATATGGAATCTAGAGCCTTCTTTTGATAGACCTCAGGGTCATTTATAAGATTGAATAAATGTCTGACTTTACCTGCATATTTCTGCAACCATTTAACTGTTGTTACCGTCACCTGGACTCTCGAGTTTTGGAATTACTCTCTCCGTCTACTGGATGCTGAGTTCTGCCATGGACCTCTGGTCGTGATGATGTACGGCTGGATGTAGCTGCATGTGGTTGTCCCTGCGTCCTCTAGTATCTTGCTCTGGTTCCTCTCCTCTCCTCGTCTTTTCCCTCGTGGATGTCTCGAAGTTCTACGTGGACTTCTTGAAGTTCATCGACGACGTTTCGACTCTTCGTAGTTTACGATATTATTGTCTGTTACATCACTCGTGTATATCACTAATTAATTTCACCGACGTACTGCCGGTTCCATCGCACTTTAGTTTACGTAATTCGATTACTTAAACTTTGTAAAATTCGCGGTGGCGAGATGTGAGGATTTCACGTACTGCCTGTTAATGATCTGAGAAAGCGTGTGTCGCTCGCTGGGGTTATACTCCTGCCGGCGTTCAATTCCTGTTGAAAACTGTTCGGACAAATTTGAACAAGTCAGCGCGTCGGTTTATTAACTAATTACAACCTACGCGTCTTTCTATGAAGCGCACACTTTTTTATAAATATTATTTGATAAATCGTTAGGTACATTAATAAACTTAACCTATGCAAATTATGAACATTAAGGTGTGTAAACTGTGGAAGTTATGGCAAAATTTCACACGGTAGCTGAACGGTTCCCAAGATCATAGCCTTCTTAGTATCTAATTGTAGCGCCAGGCGCCAGCTGTTTTTCTACATATGTCTCTGATTCGTGTGACTTCTGGTTTTCGTTCAGCACTTAAAATACTGTGTAAAATTTTCCACAATCGTATACATAATTCAACTTGTTCTTCATTTACACACTAACACACACACCCAAACTGATACACACGCGGTTGCCTGTCGCAATGACGTCACCGCTGCCAGTCGGGGCGTGTTTCGTCTCCCTTTGCTGCGTTTAAAACCAACAAAGCTTTGCAATTCCATATGCATGTTCACTTACAATTATTTCCTTATTTAAAATTAATTAATACGTTTTATTTATGTCTTATACCTAACCCTTAATTATTACATTATTTTCATTATTTACATCTTTTACACGACTCATACTTGCGTTCGTATGTTCTCATACCTCAGTCAGGGGTTGATACGGAGACTTATGCTAAATGCATCGTTGCAAAATATATATATATATATATATATATATATATATTCAATCACTTTCTGCTACAGTTCATTTCTTGATATATATAAAATATTTAAAATTTATATTTATTTTACCTCAAGATGTTATTTTTCCCTTATTTGGAACATGTTTCGAGAACTTCTATGTTCGCATCCTCAGCCTTCGTGATCTTGCGTCTGGTGAAGTATTTGTGTGTTGGCTGGCTGCTATTTTGGTTTCTTGTTGGTCTCTGGTATTTTAAACTTGTTAGCTCTAAGTGTAGTTTATATACCAGTATGTCTAGTGTTATGTTATTTTTCTTACTGTATAATTGATTAATTTCATTTTGTATCCATTACGTTTGTGTTTGTATTATTGTTTTTTGTGTGGTCATATTTTTGTTGTTTGTGACTTACTTTTTATATTAACATAAACACAAACAACATCCTTACTTACAACATCCAACAACACATACTTACGCTTTAACGAAATATCGGTATTAATATTTACAAAAATCAATTAAGGGTAGTATACTGTAGGCATACTATGAACACGTGTTTTATTATACTGATAACAATTAATACCATTTTGCTCACAAATAGATTTGTTTAACGTTTACCGTCATTATGCTTATAAAAGAATAAAAAGTAATTTTACTGTTGGCAAATTCGTTATTACAAACAGATTGTTTATCTTTGAAGTAGTGAAGTGTGTACAAATCAGAAATCTTTACTTTACTGAGTGTTGAAAGCAGAGCTAAAATCAATGATTACAGAAATAAATAGAACTGTTAGGTGACCTTGTATACCTCATTATAATGAGCACAGAAATAATAAAATATCTTTGAAAGCACCCATTGGATCTCAGAACCAAGGATTTCTTGAAAATATTGTTTATATATTTTGTTTTTCGTTCTTAAACATGTACTTTCAACTCCTTGATTGTTTTCTTAAAATTTTATTGTTCGATTTTTTTGTATCAATACAGGGTACTGAACAGGGCTGGTCTAAGTACAAATTGTGTGTTCAAGACTATAGCTAGGTGTCCCCTCTCTCCACCAAAAAAGTATTAGTCATATGAGTTTACTTTTTCCACACAGCTACACTGGTTTAGTAGAAAAGTAACTGTGTAGGGCTCATTAAATTTAATGTCAGGTGACAGTTAAAATATGATTTCATATTTGCTTTTTATTTCTTTATTAGCCATTTAAAAGTTCAAAACATAAATTTCATTAAACAATGTCATCTGTGAAGGAAGCATTATGATTGTAACAGTCTGTCATATATTGCATTGAATTGTATTGTATTATATTGCGAGTAATGTTTATACAATTATGTTGAAAAGTGTGATGTGTGCTTGTTGAAAAGTATTAATCATGTTATTGAAAAAGTAGAAAAAGTGTCGTTTATATGCTGCCTCTAAAATTTTGTTGTGTGTAGTACATACATGGCACATGCCTTAGACCAGCTCCTGTACTAAATAAACCATGACCAATGTTTATTACATAAATATTGGTTCACTAAATACACAGATAAGCAGATAAATGTTGCAAGCAGTTAAGCAATTGCAAGTCTTTACAAGAACATTTTCTGATATTTTCCATCTACCATATTTCACAGACATCGGACTCAGTGAAACTTGAGCAGCTTGACCCATTAACTCAACATTCATACAGTTCAGGGGATTCCCAGTTCTGCATGCAAAGAGAGCAGGGTGAATATGGTGGAATACATAATTACTTTTGGGGAGGGAGGCTTTCTTCCAGTCAAGCAATTTTTTTTATTAAGATAGGTAACAAAAAAAGTTTAAATTGACATTTGTGTCTTAGTCATTATTCGGTGCGGTTACATTTCTGTTTAAGCAACATAAGGAGATTCATCTGCTGCCTGAAGCAACGTACTTTTATGTATGCAAGTCCATTGCCTCATCAATTTCATCATATGTTATTCTCGCACGTGACACGTTACAGACAGCATAGCACCGTGCCCATTCATATCTATGCTAGGCACGAGCAATGGAGCACTGATCTCGACATACAACACCTGCACCGTTTCTTTCCAAGAACCTCCCCCCCCACTCACTATTTCCCACCTCTCTCAAAACCACCTCTCCCATTTTCTTAAAACTGTTGTTAGTAGTTCACTTCCCCTCAGGGTCAAGGCTCCTGCTACCATGCCACCATGTGCACTACTGCACACTGGCAGCCATAGCCTGCCCTACCTACCATCAAATTTATATTCAAGAATATTTTATTTATACTTGAGTACAGTTTAATAATTGATTTACCTCTACTTTCATTGGTTGATCTGGATTCTTTTGAGGTGCACACTACCATTATCATACCCACTGGTCATTAGTTATTTTATCAGTATCAGTAAATGAGGTTTAAGAGTAACTTCACTTCAACAAAAATGTGTTGAAAAAACACAATTAACACTCTGAAATTTATTAAAACAGGGAAAATCAGATACTATGTTCTAAATCCATACAAGTAGAAGAATTATTCGTTTTACTCAGAATATTTTGTCATTTTATATCAACATGGGGAAAACTATAATACACTGGAACAGCAAGTGATACTGAACAAATTTTACATCTAAATGATTAGTTTTTGAAGCTCTTTATAAAAAAATTTATTAGGTGAGGCATGTTAATAGAGAAATTCTTTGTATTGTTTAAATTAGCAGCCATCCTTACTATTTCTTTTATGAATTTGCTAACTGCTATAATTTCTTATTGTTCGACTAAGCTTTTCGTCATTACTGACATCTTCAGGTCTTAAACTTCAGCTCTTAAATAACATTAATAGAGAAATGTTGAGAACCAAATCATGGCAGCCAAGTTTAGGAAATACTCTATCTTAAAAATGAATGATAATTTTTTTAGCAATTTTCCCATTATTCAGTTTAGTGGGGAATAATATTGTTTCATGATAGTAATTTAAATTGCACTCCCATAATGTATTGTTCTGAATGATATACCTCATCCTGTCTCTGATTCACTGAGGCTACTGGACCTTCACAAAACCACCACATAGTGGCTAAGTTTTTAATTTTTGAAAATAGTGTCTCTTTTGTATCATTTTTTGAAAAAAAAAGTACTTGATCATATATTACAAACAAATGAGTTACAATATCTTCAGTACTACATTGACAGATTTGATGTTTTACCAAGGTAATTATTTTTTCTGAGAGAAGCAGATGCTCATGCCCATGACCCCTCTCTTAATCCACAACTGCATTTTTTCCAAATCTAATCCCCATAACATTGTAGTTGCAGCAATGTGGCATTTCTTCAGCAGAGGGTAAAAGACACAGTGACAACAGGCAAACATTCATTTTCAAAACTAAAAATACCTGACAAAAAAAATCTGTTGCCTTAGACCATAAAAGACTATGTAAAACTGCCTATTCCATCTGTAGAACATAAAACGTGTGAGGCAATTGAGCTAAGGAATGTTCTTAAAACTATTTTTGAACCAAAGCACGGAAAGTGCTGATTTTCATACATTTTAGTGATATAAAAACTAAACTAATATGCAAACATTACTATGTTAATAAACTATTTCTGATTATGAACCAGTAGCTCTATGAGCACAACTCACACCTGTTACATGTAAGTAGGCATGATTCAACATGAAACTTAAAGAAAGAAGAGTGATAATACAATGCTACAATACCATTTAATGATTATATTGTTCATATATAAAATACATTTCAATACAGTCAACGCCTCAAGTCGTATTTACACAGTATAATAAAGCACGGAACGTTACACAAACTTAATTCAAGGGTGTTACAGGCATATAAGAGAAGGAAAGAGAAGTGATTTAAAATAACTGCCAATTCAATAAATCATGAGTTGAATTTTCACTAAGCTCATACAGCTTTCACATACTGGTAACAAAAACTTTAATGACATATGAAGTAACTAAAATTAAATATAAATCATTAATGAATGCTATTTCCTATTATTACTTTTTAATGCCACATGTACAGTTAGGAGGTCGA
The DNA here is from genome assembly GCA_034769895.1 of Magicicada septendecula. Taxonomy (NCBI): domain Eukaryota; kingdom Metazoa; phylum Arthropoda; class Insecta; order Hemiptera; family Cicadidae; genus Magicicada; species Magicicada septendecula. The sequence goes on along the minus strand of CM068367.1, from coordinate 320,647,072 downwards.
ATCTAGAGACATAGATTAGAGGTAAGGAATATGACACAGTTATCTTATTGAAAATTCCAGTTTCCATCTTATTGGAAAGTTAAATGGTTGGTGTCTTCAGAACTGTCCAAGTTGATATGACGTTCAGTATGGTCATTCTGGGTTACATTATGAGAGTTATCCATACCCATCCTTGTCCATAGATATAAATCACTGACAGTGATTTGTGTATGAGATGAAGAGCATACTGGAGGTTGAGAATTTCCAAAAAGATAAAGATTGACGAAGCCTTACCTATTCTTAAATGAAAAGGGGGGCTTCTTATTTTTATTACTCCTTATAAGTGTAGTCCAAAAGTCTGTTTTGCAATTTGTGTTCCTTAGTATGATTGCAAGTTGGCATGTTTTTCCAGCAGTACTCCCAGTCTCATGTAACTTTTCAATTAACATTTGTTTTAGAGTCCACTAGGTACTGGTGTATCAAGACACGAATATGGAATAATAACACAAATTTTTTTGCAGTTTTATTAGCCAAAAAATTAGTGCTAGGTGAATAGCAAGTTAATATTTCCTTTGCAATGGACATTTTTTCCTGTGGCCCTTCTGAAGACACTTCAAAGCAGAGAATAAATTGGTGTGTATAAGTATAGGAAAGTATTATTGGGGTTTATATTCAGTAATGTTGCTTTGATTGCATATATTTCAGCTGAAAATATTAAAAACAACTTGAGCAAAGAAAGCCAGGGAACATCCTTATGTGGCTTTACTGAGTAGCCTATTCCTTAGTTAGAGTTCAGCTCCTTTGAATGTATGCAAAACTTAGTATAATTTGCTACCATTTCATGATAGGTCGCTAGAACTATCTGATGTTGAAGCCTTTGTTACAAGTTTATTAGTTTGTAAATCTTGTGAATTGACATACCATAGAGCCACTGCTGGCAATGGTAATGCAGTAAAGGAGATAGAAGTAACTGTGTAACAACAAATCTGAAGTATTATCTACAAATCATTTCTTGGCTTGAGGTTTATATTCATTCACTTCAAAGTTCTCATACAGATGAAGGGCAAGAGTTGTACATAAAGTATCAGATGTTTGGAAACAATATGATAATATCGGAGATTAAAAGCCATACTGACTCCTCTGAAAGTAAATTGTTAACTGGAGAAGTGCAAAAAGTTGCTGTAACAAGTCTCAGTGCTGAATTATGGAATATGCTTGTTCAGATTCTGTTAACACAGAGTTATATTTTGCACTCCATAAACTATCTTTGGTTATATAAGTAAATATATCAATAAAATTAATGATCATCAATCTACACCATAACACATAAGAGGCATAATATTTTCCATTAGTCTAGTCTGATAGTGCATGTTTTCTCAGTGAATAAATATGTGGTTTTCAAGTTAAGTTAGTGTCAAAAATAATCTATAAAAAGACTATGCAGTTAGAGACTGGATAAAAGTTCTTTTTACATTAATCTGTTTGTATACTTATTGTGATATACTATACTCAAACCAGCTGTGCTGCCGAGACGTCTGAGGAGCGGAGGGTCTACTGAGTGACAGTGTGTACTTGTGTTGGTGGGGTATTACTGGTTCTGTAAACATTGTTCATACGTATTTAGTTGTAATTTTGTAATCTCTAATAGTTGTAATCTCTAGTAAGATTAAACATTCGTACATTATATGTCAGTGTCATTTATTGAATAGTTTGTTAAAGTGTGTTTCTTTATTCGCTACAAGAAATACCTTGTGAAAGACAGTCAAGTCACACCAAAACTGTGTTAAACGTATTTTAAATGTGTAGTATTACAGTGATGTGTGCAATGGAATGGCATACATCACCACATTCCTTGTTCGGTTGCAAAGCTGAACTGCTGATAGTACATTGTTTTCTATGACAACATTGTACCACTATTGTTTTATAAGAGAATACTAGCTCACTGGATATTAACTGTTGCCATAAGTTACTGACAATCAGTTGAAGGTCTCTTTCACTAGACTAATACGTGAGGAGACTAGAAATATCATTATATCATCTTCAAATTATCCTGATTTTACTGGAAAAGAAATCTTATCAGTCACATCAGCATTTGCTACATTTTAAATAGTGTTTGACTTAGAAACCTGTGGTACTTGCAAATTTCACTAACAAGTTATTCAAAACCAGAAGTAGTACAATCCAATCTAACCTTAAAATACAAATTAAGGTATTTTTTTACATTTACAAATTTTACATTTTTACCAATAAAAAGCTTAGTGTTCCGAGTCAGTAGTATTATACTTATAGCCTGAACCAGTTTTCACTGGTTCCTAACTTAGGTGTTCCAAGTCAGTAGTATTATATTTATAACTAGCAGGTACCTGCGGCTTCGCACGCGAATATTTGTATATGATTGTTGTGGTAACTGTCGAGTTGGTAAATTGCTAATGGTACATCTATATTAATAATATTCTTATATTGTAAGTTATGAATATCCAAAAAGTGAGAAGCAATAGATCCATCATTCATGTTTCCTCGATACGTAAAATCAAAATGTGATAATTTAGTAGATATTTACAAACATGCAGTAACACAATTAGATAAAATGTTTATTCATATAGAATAATACAAATAATGAATACATAAGTATATTGATATGAGTTAGTCGAAATCTTACGTGCTAAGTCAGTCTTACACTTTTTGGTAGAATCCTTATATCGTAAATGTATCACAGTCCAGTATACTCAGTTTTTATATACATTTTTACATCAGAGCCTCATTATAAACTACATTTTTCGTTCTGCCATTATCAGAGCAAATAAAGAGCTCGCTGCTTCTGCTTACTTGAGAACATGCCACATACAGTTGTCCGTGAGAAAAGCAAGCAGCTCTTAAATCCACACCAGCTGTACGTAAAGTTTGCCCTTGTGACTTATTGGTAGTCATTGCAAAGCATAAATTAACCGGAAACTGAAGTCTTTTAAATTGAAATGGAAAGTTATTGGGTATGATTGGAATTCTTGGGATAAATACTGTTTCTCCTTTGCCGCAGCCTGTTAAGATAGTCGCTTCGATGATATGTTTTTTTAGCGACCTAACTTTCAATCGTGTTCCATTGCATAACTGTGGTGGCTTCAGATTTCTCATGAGTATAATTGGAACACCTAGTTTTAATTTCAATGTGTGAGCTGGTAATCCTGATGCAGATAAAGTATTCAAAAACTCAGTTGGGTAATGTACTGCATCTCTTCGTTCAAAACTGTATTAATGGAGTGTATTAATGGACTGTATGATTTTTCGTCTCCTGGAAATTTATGCAATATGAGCTATTTATGGCATTTACTTGTTCGTTTCTTGGTGCTAGTATCACACGCTCACATAACCACACATCATCGTGCAAATTTATAGACTCAATATGTCCATAAACCTTTTCGATCAACTCTGCCAGTGAAGAAACTGTACGACATAATGATGGCGGTAAACATATCGCACCGTCTGTCTCTCGTATCTTACCATCTCCAAGGTTTAATAAAGTAGTAGCAAATTCGTGAATATCTGCATCACCTCCAAGTTGGACTCTTATGTTTATTGTGAGTGATACTGTTTGAACGGTACGCCATATATTCGATCGTTTGACGCAAGCGTTTACTTCATCAGCTCTGGTACCTCGCGTAACTACGGGCAATGTTTGTCTGAAATCTCCGGCAAAGAGAAAAGTTATTCCACCCATAAATCTGTTGTCATTGCGCAAATCTCGTAGAGTTCTATCGAGAGGTTCTACTGATTTTTTAGGGGCCATAGTGCACTCATCTCAAACAATCAAGTCTGCATTTCTAATCAATTCTGCTTTAGCACTATTTTTGGAAATATTGCACACTGGAAATTCGCTGCAATTCAAACCTATTGGTATTTTAAATAAGGAATGAGCCGTTTTTCCGCCAGGTAATAATGTAGCAGCGATTCCCGAAGAAGCTGCTGCTAATGCGATCTTGCCTTCGCTTCTTAACTTCGAAAGAGTCAATTTGATTAAAAATAACCTGTGCCTCCTGGTGCATCAAGGAAAAATGCATTTCCAGATTTACAGTAAACACTTTGAAGAATGAGTTGATATATATTTCTTTGTTCGTCTGTCAGTAATATTTCATTCTCTTCAACTGTAGAAAGTAGCTGTTGTCTGTCATAAGTGGTTTCAGAAAGATATTCCTTTAAAATGTTTTGCACGGTACACTGTGGATTTGGTAATCCGTACTGAGCTATCGGATTACAACCGACAGAAGTAATAAAATCTTGTAAAAGCAGTAAACAACTATTTTCTATGCTTTCCTTGTATAAACTCAAATCAGGATCAGGAATTCGACACATAATATCTCGAATCAAGTCTTCAGAGAAGTCGTATTTGTATTTAATCCACAATGCACTCGGGTTTGAAATACTGCAGAACACCAACATTATTGCAAAAAGTTCTCTCATTTTGTCAGGGCTAGCAAATAAACTTGCCTCTGACAATGTGTCGTTCCAATGATTGTCATTCTCTAGGAGATCAAGAGCTTGGCATGCAGCTTGAAACGTTGGATGAATTACGTTGTCGAGTCTTGATATTTTCAAATGAATTTGGGCCACGTATATTGTGCAGAAATAAACGAAGAAAATAACATTCATGATTGTTTGGATGAACTGTATACACTCGACCCAATACGTGTTCACGATATACGTTCTCGCTCCCTTCTAATAAGACTCCTCGACGTCTACGTTGAAATTTTCCTGTCTGCGTATTGAAAGTGTAATATGCTGGCACTTCTTCGTACAACAAAGTTTTGGCAAAGTCATCTTCCCGACATAGATAAAAAAATGCCATGAGAGTGGTGTTTCTTGGATTTTCTATTCTTCCGTGCAAATTATCTTCACGAAAATAAACTCTCTGCCCATTTTCGAGATGTAGGCCTACATCTAGATGAATAATAGGTGGAAAACGCTCATGTATAGGGAAAGAGAAGATTCTCCATATAGCTTCAGATGTGCTTATGTATCGACCATTTTGAAACTGTAATACCTCATCGTAAGAATTTTGTATACCAATCGTAGCTAGATCGGAGCCTTTATTGACGTATTTACATAGGCCTATATATTTAATGGATTTTACACTACAACACAATTCAACACTGATGTGAGCACCAAAAGCTCGTGAAAGCACCGGTGAGTATGGAACAACCCATCTATTGTCAACTATCAAAATCTCATCTCTCAAACGGATTTCACACTGAAAACCTCCATCTTCAGGTCTTAGTCGGCGATAATTAGGGTAGCTGTCATCATTTATCGTCGTTTCTTTTGTAAGCGATTTAGGATATCGTTTAGTACAGTGACCCTCCTTCATACATGGTGACTGTGCATTAATTGTTCCACTTGGCCTATGTGTTTTAACTATATCATAAAGCTCTGGATCTTTATCAGGGTCCGGCAGCTCTGCACTAATCACAGAATCTATCTGATCTGGTCGTATTTTTTCTTCTAACCAAAGCAAAATATGCGCATGCGGCAAACCTCTTTTTTGCCACTCTACGCTGTACATGTAGCAGATAACTGAGGCAAAATGTTACTATTCACTAAGAAATTTCTTCAATTTCAGATGAAATACGCGTGCTACCAAGTCGTGTCGATCTTGAGCTGAAAAGTCTTGATGCAACTCCTGGACGATCTCTCTCCACTTAGGATTTATAGTGGACGTAATAAATAAATCAGGCCGCGAGTATTTGCGTACGTAGCAAAAAGCGTCTTGCGTTCGCTCATGCATATATCGTGGACCTCCTGTGAAACTTGAGGGTAGAATGACCAAGCGGCCTAAATTATCCAACCTTTTATTATTTCGTAATGCATCTTGCAAATCTATGCAATTGTCAGCTTTTAACTGAGTTTGATGAGTACGGATGTATATAAGCCTTTCCGTCTCTATCTTAGCATACATATCAACACTATATTGATTCAGAAGCTGTTTGTAATAAATTAAATGATTGTACTCATCTTTTCTCATCATGAGTCTGTAAGAATAAAATTGTAGAGCTGAAAAATTCTTAGTAGTTTGTAACCCAGTCTGAGGATCGATTAATTTTAATGTAAAATGATAACCATCTTCTCCTCTGCAAAACATTAAAGGGTACTGTAAAGTATCCTTAGCTCGATGTGTTTCTGCAATTTGATGTAGCGTATGATCCCTCGCACGGATTATTATATCGTGTTTATCGCATTCCTGGTTAACTAAAACTACTGCCACCTCATTAGTTGTCTGTGCATTGTAGCGATCCCTGTGCTCTTCATTATTTTCTTTTTGATCAGCATGAATCACAATATTGTACTGATTATTATTCGCAGATGTTACAAATTCAAACGCATTTTTCAGTTCACTAACATATTGGTTGATTGCGTGAAGTAAATTTTGAAGTTCTGTTACTAATGTCTTATCCAAGTTACGAATATGATTCATTCTTCTTTGAGCTTGCTGTAAATAATCAGCTATGAAATACACCTGTAGAAATTTTGGTACTTCGTTTTGTGTGGGGAGTAATGATCCCATGAGGTGATATACTTGCCCTTGAATTTTGAAAGTAGGCATGAAGCTCCCTTCGACTATTTCATTGGCTCCGAATGATGTAAATTTAAAAGCTGAATTGTACGATCTTAATGCATTCAAAAATTTTTTCGATAAAAGATGTTCTCCATTTAATAATGATTTTAACGGTTCTGGAGAAGGAAGTATGGGATCTAATCGCACTTTTCCTGCAGAGCAACATAATCCATGTGATTCATTTTTCCACTTTAAAGCTTTGCAATGAGGGCAAACCATACTCGGTAACCCGATATCTGTTTCATTCGCGTAGTTAATAACTGGATTATAATTGAAACCACTATTTAATTTTGCATTCGATCATAAAGTGGGACCTCGTGATTTGAGAGTCGCTTGCCTGCGTCTTTGTGCCGTTAATCTATTTTAACGAATCGTAGGACTTTCAACCCGTGAGACTTCTTCTAATCCAGATTTTTCTTAAGAGTTTCCAGGAGCTGATTCATTTCGACTCCTTTGAGATCATTTTCAGATACTCTAAGACGCCTCTTTCTTTCCGCAGTAGCAGTAGATCTTCCTAAACATGTCGTCTTTTTGGCATTGCAAAGCTAAAAAAATTGAAATGTATTTATTTGATCTATACTAATAAATCTGTAGGGGGCAATTAATAATTTATACAATACAATACATATTGCACATATTACTTACCGATTACGTAAAATTAACGAAAAAAGGCACTGATACTACATCACTGACGCTCGTCGCATAATTCTCGATGAAGTAGGTTAAGTATAATTCTCGACAATTAATTATACCTACTGCACATAGGCCTACTGAATATTCAAATGTCGAAGAGTATGGTTTGTCAGAATCAACGTGTAGGCCTACTATATAATCAGTGTTACAATATAATCAAACAATGAATTATTGTACGCTATTGTTTATATGAATTCCATATGCTGATAAGAATTCCATATCCCTACTAAAATGTAAATATTCAAATGGACTAACTGATATCAATATACTTATGTATACACTATTTGTATTATTCTATACGAATAAACATTTCATCTAATTGTGTTACTGCATGTTTGTAAATATCTACTAAATTATCGAATTTTGATTTTACGTTTCGAGGAAACATGAATGATGGATCTATTGCTTCGCACCTTTTTGGATATTCATAACTTACAATATAAGAATATTATTAATATAGATGTACCATTAGCAATTTACCATTAGCAATTTACCAACTCGACAGTTACCACAACAATCATATACAAACATTCGCGATCGAAGCCGCGGGTTTAAAAAATGAGTTTTTTTGCAATAACTTCGGTTCTTTTTAACCTATCGTTATCCGCGATCGAAGTCGTGTGTTTAAAAAAATGAGTTTTTTTTGCAATAACTTCGGTTCTTTTTAACCTATCGTTATTCGCAATCGAAGCCGCGGGTTTAAAAAAATGAGTTTTTTTTGCAATAACTTCGGTTCTTTTTAACCAATCGTTATCAAATAAAGTGGGAAACCTTCCGTTGGGTACCTGCTATCAGCGTGCAAAATTTCATTGAAATCGAATCGGTTCAGTAGATTCTGAGATTACCGCGGACAAACGTAGCCCCCCCTAGAGATTTTAATATATAAGATAAGATTAGTTAATCAACGGACACGTCATGGACAACAAAATCCAAGAATTTAAAATACAGCTTCCAAACGTCTATCTTTAAATTTATACTTAATAATGCATCCATAATTTTATACAGAGTGTCCCATGAGGAATACCTCATACCTCATGAATACCTTACGACGTACCTCAGGAATAATTTCTACAGGTTGAAATAAAGAAGAAATTTCATATAAACTTATGTTCAAAAATACTTCATGTTCGATTTATGGCTTACGAAAAATTTATCTTTGATTTCTGCTCCAAGGGTAACATGGAGCCATGGAATTCCTGAAACTTATAATAAAGGGTAAATTTGTTTGTTTCATATGGTTTTTGACCTGCGAATTTAAAAAAAGTGGGTTCCAGAACTGTGTCTTGGTTGGTTTTTAAAAACATTTTGTAAATTTCAAAAAAATTAATGACAAAAACTCCCTTTTTTAGCATTGATGTAAATTTACTTTTAAATTTAAATTAGTAAATACAAGTCAGTAATAAGTATTGGTAGTGGCTGTGGTAAAACTCATTATTTTGTATGTAACTCCTTCTTTGATGCTGGACACTGAATTTTGATATCCAAATTGGGGAAAACTGTTTGCATCTTAGTCTTAGTATTCATTTTGTTAGGCAATATTACATTTCATAAAATCTATCTGCTATTAATAAAAGAGAAAAATTATTTGTTTCTAAGGAAGAGTGGTTATTCATTAGGTCCATTCGCTTTTTACCAGGTAAGAAGTAAGTGCAAGAAATATAAAGCAGGAGAATATGAAATAGTAACAAGTGCTAAAAACAGATGCAATCATAGTAGTAGCAGTTATAGTTGGACAGCAGTAATTAAACCGTCATTTACGTTGTCTCTATTTGCCAACGAAGCGATGTTACATTTTAGGTCGCTTTCGCCTTGGCGGACGAGCGTAATGTTACAACGCCAAGTTGGCTATGCTTCCGGACTGGCTAAGGAAATGGCGGGTAGCTATTAATACGGAGAAATCCGAGGCGATCTGCTTTACTAGTAAGTCCATTTCCCGATGCCGATCCCTCTCCTAGGAGGGGAGACCCATCAACTGGACCGCGACGGTGAAGTACCTAGGCGTTCGGCTTGATCGGCGGCTAAACTTCAACGCCCACGTGACCGCAACCCTCATCAAGGCTCGTGGCGTCAGAGCCAAGCTATCACCTATGCTTTCGTGGAACAGACGCCTGGCTGTCCGTACTAAACTGACGATATATCTACTGTTCCTCCGGATAGTACTTACATATGCGGCGCCCGCTTGGTGGCCCCTCCTGTCGGCCACCAATAGGCATAGGCTGACGACGTTCCAGAACTGGACCTTACGCTCCCTCACGGGGTCCCCGTGGTTTGTGCGAAATTCCGCCATTCACCGGGGTCTCCGTGTTCCCACCTTAGAGGCCTTCGTCTGGTCCTTGGCAACGAATTTGTTCGCCAAGGCCGGCGAGTCCCCTTATCCGCACCTGCAAAGGCTGAGTGAATTTCAGAAACCTTCTGGAATTCTGAACCGATCACCTAACATTCCCTACCTGCGCCTGCCGACTCTGTAGTCAATCATGCTGCGGCAGATTGGACAGAATAAAATTGCCAGCATCGGCTTTGCCGACTCGGCAGGGCTGTGATCAGGGACACGGGCTCCCGTGAGGGTGTGCAAATGCCTTCCTTGCGTGAGCCGTCTGCCCCGGTGTTGCGTCCCTTCGACTCGGCCGCCGCCTTCGGGCGGTCGAGCCTCTTGTCCTCGTCAGCGCGTCTCTAAGTTTCCGTGGGCGATGGCCTCGGGAACCACGGAGCTGAAGCCATTTCAATTGTGATCCCCGTCAGCACCTGCTTTGCTGACTCGGCAGGGTAATGAACCGAGACAAGGGCTCCCGCGAGGTTGTGCAAGAGCCTTCCTTGCGCGTGCTGGCTGTCTCGGAGTCATTCCCCATCGTTTCGGCCGACGCCCTAGGGCGCTCGAGCCTCTTGTTCTCGCCAGTGCGTCACTACGTTCCCAAAGGCGATGCCCGAGGTGCCGCGCCTCGGCGTGACAATTGGCTGAAGCAAAAGCACATGCTTGCTCCCGTGGTGGCCATGTTAATTAATCATGTACCCGCGGACTGCATCATAACTCCCTTGTGCAGAGCAAATGACCGCGCTGACCTGTTGGCCGTGTTAACCAGAAACTGATAATTTACAAAAGTAGATAATCCACCCAGATAATTAAGAGTTGATTGCAATTAGATAATAAATTTAGTTACAATAACCATAACTTTTCACTGTTAACAGTTTATTTTTCATAATATAATTTTAAAATTTATTAAATTTAAACTACAATCTTTCACATAAAATTTAAAAAAATTTGTAAACGTTTACAGTAAGAAAATGTAATAACATAATAAATTATGTCATACTTTGTTCAGTAAAATATTCAATAATAATAAAATTAATAAAAATGTTTGTGTATATTGTGTATAATGAGTATAATTTGTGTTTGTATATAATTGTTAAATTATTAAAATCATTTTAATGGTATATTTCAGTCTACTGAAGAGGAGATAGGACAAGCTATAGATACTGCTTTGGAAACAGGATACAGACACATTGACACAGCTTTCATGTATCAGAATGAAGCAGCTATTGGACGGGCATTGAAGAAGTGGTTTGACAGTGGTAAAATTAAAAGAAAGGAGTTGTTTATAGTGACAAAGGTGATTCAGTCATTTTAATTTAATTTTATATATTATTTCTTATTGACTGTTAATGAGCAGTCACATGATTATGTAGTTTATAGCACAGAACATTTAAATGAAAATAGATTAATTCATGAAAATCTCTCAGATTAATTCTCATTGTTTCTTTTGTCATTCTATAATATCTGTCAGCTTAATTTGAAATAACAGTACTAAATAAGCATACTTGGTAAAATCTTCTTCTTCTTCTTCTTCTTCTGCACTTTAAAAGTTTAGGCACAATGCCTGGTGCAACTTCAAAGACTGTCTTCTCACCTATTTCTGGATCATTCTAATGCTTCTTCTTTCACTAGCTTGTTCCTCAGGATCATATGTATGTAGAATACATTCCACTGAGATTCCTTCCACAGGTGCTTCTATCTCTGCTAGATGTCTTTCATACCATCCACAATGCTGTTTATTCCCAATTCCTCTTATAATCTACATGTTCTCACCTATCCAGCCTGATACCATCATTCACCTTTTGTAAGAATATAGTTCTTAATATTTCTATTCTTCTTGTTGGTTGGCATTCAACTTTTATGTCCATAAAGTAAATCTGGTTGCTTATGCTTTAATTATATATTTGATCTTAGATGTGAAGTACTTTTAATAATGTTCAAGTAACAATGCTGTATTAAATGTGTTTCCCTTCCATAACCTTTAAATAATAACCTGTTTCTGAATGTTTAGTGGTTAGATGGTCTTTTCCAGCACTTTTGATTTAATTTGAAGTTTTTTTACATTTTAGGCAACAGTGCCTCATGGTTTAAAAATGAGGGAAGGCTCTCAGATATAGTGGGAATGATAAAAAAGAAAAGATAATTAAGTACAGTGTTCTCATATTTTGTAATATAATTAATTATATATATATATATATATATATATATATATATATATAACACTACTGACTTGGATCGCAAATTATTAATCAATGAGGTGGTTTGCATATGTACTATAAACAAAACAGAACACACACTGTCAAAAAGCACACAAACAACAAAACACACATTTGCTTCACCTGGTGTGTACAAATTGAACTGCTCAGGATGTAACAAAGTCTACATAGGCCAGACAGAACGCAGCTTCAAACAGAGATACAGTACTTTGAACACATAAATGCATTACACTTTACCACTGAATCCACCTTTACAAACCACCTTATTGAGGCAGACTACACATACACAAACATAAACGTCAACATGGAAATCCTACATGAACACAAAAGGCTGTAAACTAGATGCCCTTGACCAACCAGAAATATATACAAACAGGGCCGGAGAGGGAGGGGGCAGGGGGGCCAGAGCCCCGGGGTCCCGAAGCGGGCCCGGCGCATAACGGGCTTTGTTCTGGCCAATTATTAACAGTGTAAAACCCATTTATTTACGATTAAAGTTAAGAATAACAAATTGTAGGGTCAATTAATAAATCCTAAACCATTAACAATCAAACAGTAATGATTTTGGTAAGTTTTTCTTTGGGGGAGCCCAAAAATGTTTAGCCCCGGGGCCCGTGATCGCTCTCGCCGGCCCTGTATACAAACACATAAAAACGAATAGGAACAATATCCTAAATGAACAGACATAATTTAAATCACTATTTGAACATATTACACCACACGCACACACACACACACAACAATCAATGATCTTTTGAATGATGGTGCCATCACCAAAAGCAGAATGGACAGTGTTCCTAGCAGCAGCCTCTGGCGAAGCCCTAATAAGGCGAAAACTAGTTTAGGCCATCAGGTAAAAAATTTATAATTTTTTCCAATAATAATTTGTGATCCGACTCAGTAGTGTTATATATATAATTAATTAATAACAACAGACACAACATGGACAACAAAATCCACGAATCTATAATATAAATTGATACTACATTAAATAATTAAAGTAAAATTTATTGATTAATGGGAAACAGTACTTAATATACATTGAATATATGATGCCCAACAATAATAATTATATCCTAAGTACAAACTTTCATTCTGAAGTGAGTTTGGATATTTGTACATTCAGACAAGTGATACTCTGCTGTACTTCTTAATATACTGGTACTTTTATGCTTGTTTATTTTATTAATGTTCATTTAACTGCCTACTATTTGTTAAATTACTCAAGTTACTTGTAACTTACATTTTCAGGTTCAAATATTATAAATGGTGAAAAATGTTCAATGAAAAAAATGGAAATGGCTACATAAACTACATCTACTTACTCTATAATTTAATGAAATGAAGTGTTCTGACTAATAGGCCTAGGAGTCAGTTTTTTCTTTGTAATCTTATTAAAAACTTATTCTATTTTTTTTTTTTATGTAGCCTACCTACAATATTTTCCAAAACTGGAACTGTAGAACACATTACCCATCCATACATATACTTAAAACATTATGATCACTATATGGCTAGACATTTGTGATTAAAAGAAGCTGATGAAAAAGTTCACGTTTAAATATCGTATGTGAGTGGGCACAGTTAAATCTCTGTTTCCCTTGTCATTAATACAGGGTCCGCCAGTGAAGCGGGAAAATTAAAAGTACCCAATTTTTTCATGAAACATTTATTATCAGAATTTTTTTTTACAGATTTGAGTTGAGTAAAGTATGCCATTATTATATTTTTAAAAAATAACGCCGCTCAAGTGAGAGCCATTTCTGTGTAAACATTCTTCTAATCTTGACCGAAAATTTTCCATCACTCGACGAAGCAGGTCAGGTTGAATCCGTGCAATTTCTTGTCTGATATTCGTTTTTAATTCCGGTATGGTGTGCGGTCTATCAATGTACATCCTGCTCTTCAGAAATCCCCAAAGAAAAAAGTCACATGCGGACAAATATGGGGATCTTGCAGGCCACGAGATGTCGCCATATCTGGATATGAGTCCGTCCGGGAAGAGTTCTCTTAAAGCAGCCATGGACACATGAGCAGTATAACTTGTGGCCCCATCCTGCTGGAAAAAATTAATTTCCAGAAACCTAGGGAGCTGTTGCATCAAAAATGTTCTGGCCATGTGTGTGTAGCGGTCTGCATTGACAGTTGTGGTGTTTCCTCTATCAACTTGGAAAAAATATGGCCCAATAATGCCAGATGATGAAACAGCACACCACACCGTAACTTTCGGACTATGTAATGGCTTTTCATGCAATTCACCTGGGTTTTCATCATTCCAATATCGACTATTTTGTTTGTTTCCATATCCATTCAAATGAAAATGTGCTTCATCTGACATAAACATGCGGTGAATAAAGTTTTCATCATCATTTACACATCACAATATTTCTTCGCTGAAAATCCTGCAAGCCAGCATATCACCATCTTTCAACTCCTGGATTATTTGAATTTTGTAAGGATGAAAAGATAAGTCTTTATGCAAAATTCATCGTAACGATGTGTCACTAATGTTTAGTGCGGATGCATGTTTCATTGCAGAACGTTGTGGACTACGCGTCAATGCTAGTCGAACTCTTTCAATGTTTTCCTCTGTTCTTACATACCTTGTTGCTCCTCTATGCTTTAAGTTTAATGTGGAACCAGTTTCTTCAAAAATTTTCACCCATGACATAATTGCATGAGCGGACGGCACTCTTCCATGTCGTGGAATATTGAAATGATTACGAAACAATCGTTGTACAGAAGTCACACAGTCACCATTCTTATAAAACGATTTTACGCAGAAAGCATGCTGTGCACCGGACCACTGCTCCATGTTTAACAAATGGCATTAAATGTAAAACAACAATCGAAAACCTCCACGCCCTCTCGTGAGCAGAAAATGAACTATTGGACTTTCAAAATTTCCCGCTTCACTGGCGGACCCTGTATAATCAAATAAGCCATTATATTAATAAGTATCTACCACTAAAAGCTTCAGTTTCCTAATGACCCTTATTTTATTTTATTGGAGGAACATTTACAGAAGTTACTTAACTTTTTATCTATTAGAGTACTGGATTTAATTGTTGAATTAATTCAGTCTCCTATTCGCTGACACAAATGGAAGTCGTTCATTTACATTTTATGCATATAAACTAGGAAAGATTTTCTCAGAATCATTTTTATGTAACATTACCCATATAATATAGGCTTACACTACACATTAGGTCCCATTCCAACTGTTTTATTGTATTCATCACATTTTACTGAGATTTTTCTTAAAAACTTCACATTTTCTTGCAAACTTCAAGTATCAGCATCCATACAAACTTCTTTGTATCTCAGTTTATCTCAGTTAAGATACGTCAATTTAGCAACTGTAATTTTTTTTAGTTTGGAATAACTGTGAGGTTAAAATCTTTGACAACCAAACTACGGTATGTAGTTGGTTTCTAACCACTTTCTAGGTACTGAAAATTCTAAGCATTGTGTTAAAATCTTTTTTATAATGTCTCACATGTGATAGTAATGGTAATGCTAAAATAACCATTATTCAACTCTGAATACTTAAGAATCTACCAGTACATGAAAATAATCCATCCTGAGATGAATTTGAAGCTGAGAAGCTTTGGAAGTGAGCGTGCTGGGCATCCATCACCTAGACAAATAACTTAAATTAAATAAATATAAAACATTTATATATAAAATGCAACGAAAATGTACCTCCAGTATATCTGTTCTAAATTTAAATTATCTTTCTTATGTTGAGTGTAAAGATCTTTTTCGTATGTGTATCTTTCTTCAATCTATTAAGTTTCACTTTGTTAAGGCTTTGTGTGTTAGCTTTAGAGCTATTTGATTTTTTTCAGTTACCAGTATACTTATGTTTTATTTATCTACTGGAAAACAATTAACTTTTATTATTATACCAGTGTAATAATAAGTAAAGAAAGCCCATCTATGAACAAGCAAGCTTCCTACCCTTCTCAGGAGCTCACACACCTAGGCAAATGGACCCCCCCCTATTATAACTAGGAGGTTATGATGTAACAATATCTAGTACTGTTAGTGGGGATAAAAGAGAATTCAACATCTGAATGTGAAACTTTGTATTATTGCAGGATTTTAGCGATTCTTAATAAATAATTGTTCTACTCATGAACTGAAACTCATTTCCCCATATCTTATCATTTAAGTAGTGTAACTTCAATGTTTGTTGTCTTGTTTCAACCAAGAAAATTCCTTTACTGCTATTGGTACTTGGGACAATCAATAAATTTATTGATTCATAATTCATATTTTTATCAACACCTGTAAAGTCTTTTTACATTTATTAATGTTACTGATGTCCTTTTATATATTTAATTTGTGATGTTTTCAATTTGTTTCTTCTGCAAGTAGATAATATTGTATGTTCTTTTTAACACCTAATAAATAACTTATAATTTATAATTATAGTTAATAACACCTTTTTAACATATATAAATTTATATATTTAAATTTATATTTGCCATTTTATTTTTCTAACATAAATATTTAAGGATTTATTATACCAAATGTATATATTCTATACATTTGTATGAGATAATCCATGGTAAGCATTCACTGATTTAGATAATTTTGTTTTTCTTTCTCTAGCTACCATTTATTGGAAACAATCCAAAGTATGTAGAAGAATTTCTTACAAAATCATTAGAGGCTTTACAACTCAGTTATGTTGACTTGTATCTAATCCATCACCCTATTGGTTTTGCCTATGGTGAAGATATTCTTCCAAGAGATGAAAATGGAAAACTTAAACTTGATATGACTACAGACCATGTGGCCATTTGGAAGGTACAAAACAAGAGTAAATACATACATAAATTTGTGTCGTGTGTGTGTTTGAATATACATGTAAATTAACAAATCAATCACAAGTGTTTCTAAAGCATAGTTATACTTTTATCAATCAGCAGGCATGATATCAGGTAATGCTACAAAATGTAGAGCATAGTGAGCTGTAATTTTAACTTCTGTAACAGAACTCAGTTTGTATATTGTGTAATTACAGCACAAAATTTTAATTATCCAACTTAAATTAATTATAAATTTGTTCCTATTTTTATAGGGAGAGATTCTAAATACTGTTTGAATTTTAACATTTAATCCAGTAAAGAATTAGGTACTCCATTAAAGCACATGTTCATAGTAAAAAATGTATATTTCAATAAATAGTCAACATTACACATAGCTGTTACCATCAACTTTATCAACTGAGTATAATTATTGTTTTTACTTTGAAAGTTTTTTTTTTAACATTTAATAAACTATTAAAAATCTTAAAACAAAATAAGATTTGATTCATGTAATTGATCAAACAAAAATTATGAACAACGAACATACTCAACCCCAAGTTTAATCATTTTTAGTATCAGATAATCAGTTTTCCTCCTTCACTGGTGCAACAGTATCTGCTCTTGCCTGCCTCATTATTATTGCCATTTATGTGGATAGATGACACTTGTGTTGAACCAGATAATCATCTGAAGTAGAAAACATTGTGTATTACATTAATTGACATTCAGACAAAATCTAAAACCTCAAAAAAGTTACATTATTTATTCTAACAAGCAACATCTACAAATTATTGTTATCTGGTTTCACATAAAAAAGTTTTTATGGAGAAACAAAGTGAAGTTTTTTTTGTGTACAAGAAAATAACTTTCTTGTATTTTCTTGTGTTTCACTGTATGAAAGAACTGAATACATCTTTATTGGTTCTAGCTGGTTAAACAGACAACAGATTACAAAACATCATATACAGTTGCAACTGTATTATAGTATTATATTACCTTCTAATTTTATTAGGCAATGGAGGCACAAGTAGATGCTGGACGAGCTAAAGCAATTGGAGTATCCAACTTTAACACCAGACAAATCGATCGTATACTAAAGTCAGCTAGAATACCACCAGCAACAAATCAAGTTGAAATGCACATATACTTGCAGCAAAAGGAATTACTAGAGTTTAGCAAGAAGACTGGTGTTAGAGTTACAGCATATTCTCCACTTGGTAGCCCAGGTTTCAGGACTGCTGTATCAAAATACGGGTTCAGTGAAGATGGGTAAGTCATCAAGCTACAAGTACAAACATTCATAAAGTTTTTTTAACTTTTATCAGCAATTGAGAAAGCTTTTGTATAGATACCTGGACTCATTCCTCATAGTAGGAAAAGATTCTTGTACATCTTAAACGTAATAATGAACTGCCAACCTTTCTCGTCTTTTTATCTTTATATGGAACTATCATCCAGATGTAAATGTCACATATAATGTAGAGTATAGTGTACAGACAGACTCATATATAAGTATCGTGACACTCCTGGGCAGAAAATAATTGCTGCTACCCCAGATATAAAGAAAAGTTAAGACTGTTTAAATTTTACGTTACTCTTCCACCCTATATATGAGTTTGTGCATAGAAAAAATGTAGTGGAAGTGTAGTAAAAGTGGGCTCCCATTTTGTTTTTTCTTAGATAACAAACCACATAAAGCTAAAAACTGAATAATATACCACTATTAGTTACTTTTCAGGTCTCGCACATAATACAAACCCAAAAACAATATTACATGAGAAAATGTTTTTCAAAAAACTTAGATTCAGATTTTAAAAATTAGTTCCTAAAGAGGGTCCTCCTCAAAAGATCCAAAATGTGGGACCCCTACATTTACACATAGAATATAAATAAGAGTAGTTTAAATTGGAAACAAGAACTGTAAAGATGATGATGAAGAAACCCCCCACACACACATAGACACATGTTTTTATTTTATGAACACTTTATTACAAAAACCTCACACTATTAGCTTTTACTGACAAAATCAGACTCTTAGGTCTATGTAATCACAACCACTTTCTTAAAAAACTAAAAATCAACTTTTTCTGATGAAAATCACAAACCCAAATGTCTTTTTCCACTCCTGAGCAATCAACATGGGCCCATAAATGGCAGACAATACACTTCACCCAAAGTCCACCTCTCATATCATTTAAAAACTTACTGCAGAACATATATTCTGTGTCATCATCTTCTGCTTGTTTGTCCCAAGGGCCTCATGTCTAGATTTGGTGATAAAATGGATGCTAGAGATACCAGGGAGATGTGTGTATAACAATCAGACTCATATTGTTTAGGCTTCTTTTTAAATTTCAGAGATTTCATAACCTTTTTAATATTTGCAGCTGAACGTTTTAGTGCTCACCGAGTAGGCCTAATACCATGCCTATGGCCTTGAGATTTCCTTGCTGCATTCTTTGTCTCTGTTTTTACTTGACACTTCTCATAGATTCTTTTAATTCAGTCTTATTTAAGGAAGAGGATATAGCAGATGTTTTGTGCCATGTGGAAGCCTTCTCCTTAACTTGTAAAAGTGGAAAAATTGGAAAGGACTTAATGAAATTTTGTTACAGTTCTGGAGATGATGAAGAACGGGTGGTTGCAGGTTGGTCTAGTTCAGTAGCTTCTTTGATGGAGGTGTGATTCTGATTTGCTGAATTGTGATGTACATTGATGGTCCATCAACAAGTGCTGTAGTTTGTACTTACATTGGCATGTGCAGGAGTTTACTTGTTTTGGTCAGATACTTTTCCTTCTCCTTATCATCCAAGTAATAATAAGGTTTGTGCTTCTTTTGGGACACCTGTATGAACTCAGCTTCAGTGAATAGGTGCCTGATTATTGGATATATCCCAGTAACCCAAAAACTTTTTATGGCTATTCATCAGTCTGACACCTGATATAAGCTTTCCTAAAAGTCTCCACAACATCAATGTGCTAACAGGTCTCTTACTATCTCCAAGCAATTGCCTTATTTCCTTACTGTAATATGCTTTAAGTAACATAATATTCTCCATAAATTACCTGTCTGAAGGTTCAATTTTATGTGTAGAGTGGGGTAGGAGGAAAATATTTGTGATGTGATTTTCCTTAGTCAAATCAATTATACAATATTTTGACTGCAGCTGTAGCAACCATCCAAATTGAACAATACAAGTTCCTCCTCACAGGGCTTGACTGTCATGAAATTTTCAAACTATTTTGTGAATAGGTTAGTTTGGTTTCATCCTGATGAATGTGTTCCAAAAATTGTTTCCAATTGAGCACTTTTCTCAAGCTAGTTGTTCATATTCTTCTTTGGAAAAATTACCAATGGTGACACAAAGGTACCTGATGCATTCATGCATACTATGGTCATTATGAGGATACCTCTCTCTACTGAAGTTAAAGACACTATCTGCCTTTTGTCTCTTAAACCTGTGATTTTTGAGATCTTGAACCAAACAACAGCTTCTCCACTCCCATCCATATTAAAGATTCTGTCTGGAGTAAATTTTTGTTTATCATACACACCCTGAAGAAGATCAAAATCTTCTCAATATATTCTTTACTAAAACTAACCACCCGACCATAAGATGATCCCGTCAATTTCCTTTCAGGAAATGTTTTCTTGGTATTTAAGAAAAAGGTTCAGCCATTTTCTCCAGCCATCACATTTTCAAATGGATGTGCAATGTTATTTATTTATTTTACAAACTGCAGTTGTCTTCTACAAATATGTTGTGTACACCTCAAATATACAGCTAGACAGTATTTTTAGGGTGAATTTTTGAGCTCTGCTGAAAAGACTGTTGGTCATCCAAGCTTTGTTGAAGCAGCCAACAACGACTACCATACTTCTCCCTTAGACAACTGCTGAAAAGTTGATCTGGGTATGTTAAAAGTTTTGCTTGTTTTTTAAACTTATTTTATTCTTCCATATAGTATCTATGGCATTGGTCATAGTATCCTTATTCCACAGCCTCAGTTTTCTTATTAGTTTTAGTCATGTTTACCTTGTAACAGAATTCCAAGATGATAAAGAATTTGAAAATAAATAATTCACTGACTGTAGTAATGACAAATAAATGGGCCTACTTTAGGAATGACGTGGGAACTTTCTTTTAGAACACACATAAGATTATATTTGGATGGTATTTATTTGTTATCTGTGCATATAAACTAATTTTAACTACTTAAAAAGATGGTTCTTGCATAAGGATTAACTCTATATAACAATTAAAACACTTACCAATAAACATATAGACATAATTGAATTCAAAACAAGATTTGAGGGCACTCAAAACAAAAGTTTCATTGGTCACTAACATCAATCACAAAGTGACTGAAAGGTCATGTATAAACCACAAGGGTACAGCCATTATGTGATCTATTAGTCCCACATTTTACTGTGTGGCTGTAGCATTATACAGAGCCAGATCATAGGGGGCTCGCTTCATGGATCCAGGGCTACAATTGGTATTCTTCATGTACCGTAATTAATTATTTTTGCAGGTTATTTTAATCTAAAGTAGGTGGATAAAGTTAATTTCAATTACTAAATACAAAATTCAGAAAAAATTTGTAAATAATTAATTTCAAAGTCAATTACAAAAATGCCCATGATTGTGACACTATAAAAATACAATGGAGTTAAAATAAACAAACAAGAAAGAAACAAATGATCACTGGGTTACTTTTCCCACTCTTTCAAGTTAATAATGTAATGATATTCATCTGCCCCTTTTCAGCAACAAAAATCTCCACTCAGTTGAGAGACTGAAATTCAACAACTGGACATCCCATATTCTATTTTTCTAACATCAAATTTGATGCCTCCTAAAATCTGTTACCCTGGGCAACTACCCAGTTTACTCCCCTTAAATACAGGTCTACACACAGACATTATATAGGGTAATATCTCAAAATGCACACACACACACACACACACACACACACACATATATTGCTTCTGTCGATAGTTAGTATATAGGTAGTAGTTTACATGAAGATAGGTCTGGAAACATTTTGTTTTTTACTTATGAGTTGAAGTTTTTTTGTCTCTAAGGTAAAAGAACACAAATACTGCATCTACATTAATAAAATTAAGGACACAAAATTAATAAATTCAAATTAAATTCTGCATAAAGAATTAATTCTTTTGTTCTAAGGCTGTTAACTGTTGCCTTTTATGAAAATCGTATGAAAATATATTAAAAAAACTTACCTGAATGTTGTAGTTTTCATATTTTTGTAGGAAACCCACTACTATAGTCACTGCCTCAAAAAGAATTAGTTTTGTCTCAAAATATGGTAGAGAGTTTAAGTCTGAACAATTTGATATATATCAACTTATAGAAATATAGTTAAACGATAAATAACTTGTAGCTTATTGAAAATTGTACAGGGGAAATGCTGGTTATTATTCTTTTCTCTGATTATGGTGATTAATTTTGAAACACTTTAATAGTGGGTGTTCTACAGAAAGATGGAAAGTACAGTTTTCTAGTTTTTTTAATGGAATTTTCATAAAATATAACAATTTTAAACTTGTACAAATACTTTAGACAAAATTACATGTCCATATACATGCGGTATTGCATTATATGTCACTTTGAGACACAATATATGTCATCTTTGAGGCAAAAAAGGAAAACTTTGATTGGCCATATGTAGAAACAAAATGTTTCCAACCTTATGTTTGTATAAACTTTTTTAATTTTTCTATCAGAGGGGTACACGTATGGAGTATGGGAGAAATTTTGTGAAACACTGTATATTTTTTATTGGAGGTTTTGTATTAAGTAAACATATATTAATGTAAGACACTCATATTTTAATTATTATCTTCCACACAGTATGCACAGAAACTTCAACTGATAAAGAAAACAGTAGGCAGTATTTAATAAAAAAAAGTGGCACATTGGCATGAATTGTAGACATACAGTTTAATTATTCTATTTCTCCTTCTCAATTTGAAGTTTTGTTAACAGAAAATTGCTGTAATTGACTAAAAATCAAAATTAAACATACACCCTATACCATGAAACTTATTTGAATATTAAGAATATTACAAATTAATATATCTTTTTTTAAATTTAAGTAAAATGTATATTAAACTTATTGTAAAAATATAAGCTAAATAGTTTTGTGATTCAACATATTTTACAATCACTTTCCCAAGTCTCACTACATCCTTCTGAAATTGTAGTGAGAATCTGTATGTTTTATTTTCATATTATTTTCACAAAATAGAATCATATCTACAGCACTTCTATTGTCAGCATGTAAAATACTTTTCATTTGTATTGAAGTGACTAAACATTCCTTCTATATTTATTAACTTGCACATATACTAAGAGCTGAGGAAATGTATTCAGTTTCTGCTTGAGATAAGATCATACATATTTTTGTGAAATTCCTGAACAGGGAATCACACAACTGCTAATAAATTTATCTGCACTTTTTGTAATTCCACCCAGAAAAACATCTGTTCTTCAACTAGTTTAGAAACCAATAACTTCTATATAAGTAGTAACAAAATAAAGTTTTAATCAAAATGAGTTAGATAAACTAAGATAATAATCAAAATGTGCTTTAAAGTAAGATAATGAAATTTTAATTTAATTTTTGTTTTCTTATTAAGATTCCTTGTAAAATTGTATTCACTTTTGTGCAGAATTAAGCATCTGACTCCGTTAACTGAACCAGTAGTAGTGAAAATTGCAAAATCACGAGGTAAAACTTCAGCACAAATATTACTACGTCACCTTCTCCAGTTAGGTGTTGCTGTTTTACCCAAAAGTGTAAATCCAAACAGAATAAAGGAAAATTATCAGGTATAGTTATGTTAACTGTTATTCAATGATTGTTCAAACACATTTCCCTTACACATGCCATCTGGCTTAATAGAAAAAGCTATGTGTACTATTTGAGTGTTCTGCAATATGGCTGATTGCGATTGTTATAACTATTAAACTTTTTTAACTCTTACATTTAACTTCATGTTTACTTGTTTCTATATTGCCTTACCAGATGAATTATAGTAAAAGCTCCACTGAAGTTTCTACTCATTTTTTTAAATCTTGTACCTCCTTTATTCAACCTGTACAATATTTCAGTGCTAAATTAAATCAGTACTATTTTGAAATTTTGAAATTATACGTTTATTGTTTGTAAACTGTTGTAGATTTTTGATTTTGAGCTGAGCAATTCTGAGATGGCTGAATTAAATGTACTAGATAAAGGTGATGAGGGACGTATTTTTGAAGCTGTATTTGAAGAAATGCAGGATCATCCAGAATTTCCTTTTCATAAGACTAAGTCAAGGACTCAGTAAAATAAAACATGGTCTTGTCAACAATGCTAGTGGAAATAACAAAATAATTTAAAATGTAGCTTATAATATAAACTGTATAAGCTAGTTTGCAACTAGTTTTTGCAACAAGTTGCTTGGACATCAGTATTTTACAATGGATACTACAAATTGTTAACAATTATCTAGTAAAGTCATAAATTTAAAGCTGTAATAAGATTTCTAAAAATTAATATGTTATGAAGACTAGTAATCGTTTTCATTTACAATAATGATGCATGTAATGGATGTTATATGTGTATTTTATATTGTATATTTGTAATACAGTTATGCTGTAATTAACTGTTGTAATTTCACTATAATAAAGATACTGCTAAGCATTACTTCTGAGATATTTTTTCTACTGTCTCCATCCACAGTGACTACACCAAAAGATTGTTTTGTCCATTGTTGTTACCATCACGTAAGATTAATTGTAAAAGATTCAGTAATGAGTAGGCCTATGTGTGGATGACCGTATGTCCTGATCCATGTTAGATTGAGTATGTTGAATCCCTGCCAACTGATTGAATTATCATCTCTTGTTTGCTGATCTGTGTATTATTTCTCTACACAGTATCCTCCCATTTAATTTATTCTCTTGTAGTTTATGCTTTTTGTTACCAAAATCCTATCATTATTCACTCTAGAGGCACAATTTAATTAAAATTTGTAGTCAATTTTTTTGCACTAACATTAGTTGTTGACATCATTTGTTACTTTGATAGTTATTCTAAAATCAGCATGCTTTACAAATTTATGTGCATTTTATATCTAAAGGCTGAATTATCCATATTAATGTCTTCTCTATTAAAAATCACTGTAGAAATTGCATATTTTTTTATTTTGATTCTAGTAGACTCAAGATTTTGGCAAAACTTTAGTAGACAGGATTTTAGTGTCTTGATTGTGGCTTACTTGTTCCCTTAGAATGAAATGGTCTGTAACCAGTTTTGAGAAAAATAAAGTTAAAGTTTTAAATTTCTACAAGTTTGTTGTTATTTAATATAAATGATTAATTTTTTAAAGAATGCTAAAACAGCTATGTATATTAAATTTTGTTTGACTTTAATAAATTATATTGTATTTAATTTAAAAAAAATTGAAGTCGAAACCTTGTCATTCACACTGCTTGTAATTGACAGAGATCCATTATCAGATATAACCTGTTACATGAACTTATTCCAGGTTTTATAAGGTATATGACCACGATATACCAGCATTGAGTGATCTGAAGGCCATCTGATTATGAAATGGATATATGATTAAGTTTTAATTAAATGTTACTATATAGCATGTCTGTTCAATTCGATTAAAAATTTAACAATAGTTAAGATCAACTGTACAAAATCAGTACATTATTACTTGTATAGTTACTCCAACAAACTTTATTTCATAGTAAAATAAGACAGAGATTCAGTACAAATTGTAAAACTTGTAGTTCTCTAATGGCAGAAGAGAGTCTGGTTCCGAAAGTCTTGTTAATCCGAAACCCATATTCAGTGAAATAAAAAAGGTTCAGAAAAGGAAAAATGCACTTTATAACAAAAGCCTGACTGTATTTTTTACAGAGTAATAATAAAACATTTGAAAATCATTGTGTAAATAGTATATGTGCAGTTCTACACTTTTGTAACAATTACTGTATAGTTACGACAGTCTACTGATCGCGGTATGGCACAATGGAAAACAAAATACAAGACACCAATAAAGTCATTAAAAACCAGCTTTAGTTATCACAATTAACAGTTTGTAATCAACAAGATTATTCTCGTACAACAATTCAAGTTAATCTGTCTACACAAATAATAATGTTAACTATAAAGAATTCCACACTATAATCACTTTTTACTAATACATCACTTGAAATGCACCGTGTAAATTGCCCGATAATAACTCAAACCTCACTGAATAAATTGCCACTTTAACTGTCCTAAGTGTTGCTGAATGCTTATATTTATACCCCGCTGAGATTCTAGAATAATCCATAATACCCATCAGCACTACTAGAAAACACTAGAGCGTAATTTCTTGAGGCATTGAACACAGTGCGCATGGACTGGTGAATCTGGAACAGCCTCGTTAACGCATATCACATACGCACACAACATTACAGCTGGTTCTGCATTACTACATGCTAAAACAGTTGCATGTTCCTACTCATTTAGAAGCCAGGTGCACTTTCTTCTTTTTTGGAGGCTAAGCTTTTCTTTGGAAGTGCCTTAAAATTTAGTCCAGTCACATACTTTGCGGCTGCAGCCTGATCAGCAGATAATCGTTCACCAGTAACAGATAACTCACATATGGCATTCCTTTTTTCCATAAATCTAGCCATCCTGTGCTGGTGTTGAATGACACATCTCCATTCATTAGCTTAGTAAGGTGTAGTGCCTTTTCCTTGATAAGTGGCTATTTAATGGAGTACCTTTCCTCTCTCCAGGGAAATCCATAAAAAGTGCCTCATCAAGCTTGTTATTTTGTGAAACTTTGAAGTCTGGTGTTTTCAATACAGTCAGCTGAAGATGGTGCACAAAACAGCTCGATCTTAGCATGGTTGTTCTTCCAGTCCATAATGGTTGCATTTCCAATGCCAAATTCAGCAACTAATTTCATGCACTTTTGCTGTTATCCAAACATCTTAAAACTTCTAGATTGTCTTTTAATGAACACAAAGTATGTTTTTGTTTATATGCCTCTTAAAACTCTCCAAGCAATTAAACTAACAAAAACAGCACTAGCACCCACTAAAAATTTGCGGAATGCTTACTGGAGTAGTAAACAATAGCGGGCTTTTAGACTGCTGGTGCTGACGTCATCGTCTGCCACTACCCCCACCCATCCATATTCATCAACCAAGGTTATCTGTGCGTAAGATCTTACTTATGCCGGTGTAGTGCCCAGCACATTCCACGTTATGATTTTATATGTAATTGTAAATGAGGATTCTACTCATACTCAAACTACTCAATGTATTATTTTATTTTATCTTAAGAATTATTTTAAGAAACAAACTGAGCGATTGTGAGGAAGTGTGCTGACCATTTTTATCGTGGCACGTGTAGCGAGTTATCAACCAGGGAAGCTAAGAATTGTTTACTTGTCAGTGTTCGTGAACGAATTCCGCTTTGGTTCACAAAAATCAATGTCAAATTGTCCTCTCGTGTGACCTGATAAGTTTCGAGACACGTGCAGAGTCCAGTTCTGATTGGCTGAATTTTGGGCGTTAACTCATAGAGACTTTTTGCGTCACGCAGGGTATAAAACTGACGAGAGCACTGGGAAGTACACACTCTCTTTTTTCACTTGTTCACTTTTTGGCATCCTTGTGCACTCTCCGTACATCGTAGATGTGCATCTTCTGTCTACGATGGATCCACATCAAAAGCGTAATTACAACTTTGTTTTGTTTTACTTAGTTCAAACTTAAAGCATTAATCGATTTTGGATAATGAATTATTTATACTGAGAAGTGCTCAGTAGTGTTCTAAATTTGTTAAGGAATATGTATAATTGACATCTTAATCATTTATGCCTAATTTAAAGTGTAACATACCAAATTCAGAAATATAGTTAGTAAAGCTTTTATAATGTTTTAATAAAGAATAGTCAGTATATAAAGAATGTTTTTTTTTATATATAATGTTATGTCTTGATGAAAACACTCAATAGAATTATTGTAACGAGAGTATGTCACTTCAATTATTGTTATTTTGTTCATTTGTATTGTCATTATTGTCATTTGTTCATCAAGATAAAACTTGTTAACGAACGTAGTTACTCTAATGAATTAAAGAAATATTATTAATCTAAGTAAATGCCTTATTTAATAACGAGCCATTCCCACAGCTATCCTGTCCACACGACTGGAGCTTTCACTTTGTGAGGCCCCAGCCCCGGGCGTTACAACAAATTTGGTGTCAGAATTTGGGATGTTAAATTTGGGAATGTTAGTTTACTTACATTAATTAAACGTTTCTCTCATTGAAGTGGTTCTTTATTGATGGGCAATAGTAGTAAGAAGTTGAAGAAAAAAATTAAGTGATGATTCATTAATGGCGCAAAGGTTTTGGGGCTTGTTCGAACTTTTTATGCGGGTTGGAACGCGTGTTGGGGTTATAACAGCTTATTATACCCACAGTAGCCCTTCTGTCACTTTACCTGTTTATAACACACCAGTCCAATCCAAGATCCTAATACTATTTGGAGGGGTGCAAGACTCTCTTTCGAAGTTAATTACAAAGAATCATAGAAATTAATTATTTAAATAAAACTATTAAGAGTTTGATTACAAATGTCTAAAATGTCTGAGGTAGCTGAATTAAAACATATCGTAGCCGAGTTACAAGAGCGTATCCAGACAACAGGTACTGCACCTTTCACTGCTACTGTCACTAAGGATCTGACTATAGCAAACTTATTGAAAATTGGAGAGGCGATGGTACAGGTATTCCTACTCACGCTTTCTTTAAAAAGATTGACGATGCCGCGACAATAGGCAATTGGAACGATTCTGATAAGGTTTACATCGTTTCGTTAAAATTAAGGGGACCTGCAGCATTGTATTATAACAGTTGTCCGCAGTTACAGAAAGCAGATTTCAAGTATGACGTTTTAACACAATATTTTATTGAACGATTTAACGTTAAGCAGTTAGGTCAGTATCATTATACAGCACTTCAGTCAGCGACACAGCGTAGGGATGAAACCCCAGAATCTTTTGCTGATCGTTGCCGAATTTTATGTTCAAAGACTATTAGACAGGTTGCTGATCCTATGGAGCAGAAAGTCATCGAGGAAGAGGCGGAGCGTCGACTTTTAGCTGCATACATAAATGGCCTACAAAGTGTTGTGGGACAGCAAGTACGATACCGATTACCTAACACTATGCAGGAGGCAATTCAGATCGCTAATACTGTGGCTTCAGCTGATTGACAACAGCAACATACTTCATGGGGACACGGTAAGAGAAATAACGCCAATGGACATGTCTTCGTGACTAGTGTCACCTGTTATCACTGTAACAAGGTAGGTCATTTAGCTAAGAATTGTTTTAAAAAGTTATCAAGAGAAGCTAGTGGTAAAACTCAGCCACATAATGCTCGCAGTACCAGTTATAATCAGAACCGTAATAATAAAAATAATAACAATGCACAAAAAAGACTTTGAAAGACATAGAATGTTATAATTGTCATGCTAAGGGGCATTGCGCTCGTAACTGCAATAGTAAGCAAAATACACACCCAAACGCCAGCAGTTCGACTTGTTAGGGCATGTCAATGTCGAACGGACTAGTTATTTGATACCTACAATCTCTTCTAATAGTTTAAATGATTTAGTAATTATGGGTGAAACTGAAAAGAAATTATGTAAATTTATAATAGACACTGGATCTAGTATTTCTTTAATTAAGGAAGGTATCAGTAGACGTGCCACACATAAAACTGTTATAAATGCTAAAGGGGTTACCGGGAATAACTTATTCGTAAAAGGGACACCAAATTTGAGGTTACGTCTGGGAAGCATTGAAGTTGTACACACTTTTCTTGTAGTACCAAGGGATGATAGTTTTTTTCATGTTTACGATGGTATACTAGGCCTCGATTTACTAAAGTCACTGGGTGCAATAATAGACTTGCCATCACGACGCCTGAGTTTGAATAATAACTCGGTATTACTAACGGTTGTGAACCTGGCCAGCCTATAACTCGTTGTAATTTTGTCGGGAATGATGCAGAATTTTGGAGTGTCATGAATGCTTCCAAGCAAGAGTTACCACCCTTAAGTGAGGTATTAGTAAATTGCCGAATAGTCGGTCTACGTGACATTCCGGTGCCACGAGAGGTTTTAGTAGAACCACGAGAATTAGATGTGCAGGGTATAAGAGTTGCCCATGTACTGAGTACTGTAGACACCAATAACAATGTAGTTGTTAAAGTTGTTAATTGTAGTGGAGAACCACTTGTAATTCAAAAGGGAATTATGTTAGGTCTGGCAGAGAAATACCAGCCTGACGTTTATGGAAGTGTAAGAGTTGTTGATGTTCTAGAACATGAGAAATATAATAAAGATGATAATTTTGGTAGTAATGAGAATATTGATGAATTAATATTAGGGAAATTAAAGCACTTGTCCGAGAGTGACAGTGAAGTTTTGAAACCAGTGTTATTAATGTATAGAGATTTGTTCCATGAGGATCCGGAGCATAGAGGGTGTCTTGTAGATATAAAGCATAAAATACATACTGATGATAGTTTACCGATTAAAAAGAAACCTTACAGACTTCCTGAGTCTATGAAGAGTGTGATACAGAGTCATATAACCGAGATGTTAGAGAAAGATGTAATAAAACCTTTAGACTCACCGTGGAGTAGTCCAGTTGTGATAGTTCCGAAAAAGAGTCCAGACGGTATACCTAAGTACAGGTTTTGTGTTGATTATAGAGCGTTAAATAGTATAACAAAAGGGGATGCTTATCCGTTACCAAATATTGTTGAGACGTTACATTGTTTGGGAAATTCTAAATATTTTACTACGCTAGATTTGGCTAGTGGCAAATTGTGATGCGTTAAGCAGACATACCTATCTCCTGTCGTGGTATAGGTTGAGATAAGAAACCACGGAGTCAGCAACGCACAAGAAAAACAGCTGTTACGTTTGAACATAGTGATAACGAATCAAGTACAGGGTCAAGGTTTGATGACATTGAAGCTTGCGATACGAATGTTTTAACCGAGGGACAAGTAGGGGGGAGACCGATGCGTATAGTAACGATTGAAGAAGAAGATGAACCTATTTTAGATATTACGTCCAGTGGCGTGCCAATGGGGGGGCGGTCCGTCCCGGGCACCATGGGAGGGGGGCATAAAAGTGGAGAATAAAAAAAAATTACATTACTGAAATTGGAAGTTTATATCAAACATTATTTTTGTGATTTGTGTATAACATTTTATGATCCTGATATGATCTCATAATGATTGATTTGAAGAATACTGCATGCTAGGCCAGGCCGCCCAGGCTCCGTGAATGAAGCCCATGGCGCATGCGCGTATGGAATGATTCACCCTCAACAGCGCTGCCCCCCAGTTGCCCCTCCAACACCTGCCACTCTCTCCTACTCCACACCTACACTGTTTTTCTTTGTTTGGTCAAGTGTCAGGTGCCTTGTTTACAGTCAATGTGACAATGTGATTGTTGGTTTTTTAATAAGTTGACGCTGGTTTTCGGGACTTCCTTGCTCCTGATAATAACTTCTATTTAAGGTAAAAATTAAACTATACTTAACTAAATACTTGTTTTCGGTCAGTTTTATAATGATAAAAATACGTAATACGACGAAACTACGGTAGGAATGTAAAATTTTATACATTTAAACACATAATAAGAGTTGAGATTTTATGTTTAATTGTTTATTAATTTAAAAATATTGATAAATAATTAAATCATGAATTGGATTTCAGTTAGCAGATTGTGTTCTAGTTAAAGACATTGTTTCTGGAAAATACGTACACCGCTCAGAGTCCTTTGTATTCCATGAACTCTAACATTTGGAACTGTTTTTCTTTAGAATCTTTTGTGAAACCCGTTCACCTTCCATTTATACAAATCTAAATTTTCCTCAGTTGTTATTTTTCTTTGGACCTGTGTTTTAAATTTTTACGACTGTTTATAAAATGTCGGGCAAAATAATACGAGTGGTTGAGTCATGGTCATGACAATAGAAAAGAAGATAAAAATAAACGAGGAAAAAGTTTACATAATGTGTCAAAATCGAGTGGTTCGAAGGGTATCAACCTAAAATTATTAAAAATTGTGCAAGAACGTGAGTGATATAGGCCTAAAACGTAATCCTGGAATAACGATTATATGTTTAATCATTTTTGTTTGCCAAAGAAATGAAACAGTAACCAGTAGTTGCTTTCACTGTGACAAGTTTTTTGTTTCAGAAACTAGAAATGAAGCGCCATTGTCCTAGTGGGGCTGAAGGAAGAAAAATTAAAAAGAAAAGAGAAGAAGAAGCAAAATCTTTGTCCGGTGCGCTGTTAAAATTTATACAGCCTACAAAAAATCCTGGTTCAAGCAAATGTGATGAAGAAGAAGAAGTGTCGAATGATATAGAAACGACATCAGAACGTTCACAAGAAGATAAAGAAGCGAAATGCAAAGAAGATTTGAATGCAGAAGTTTTTAACGATGTTGAGTTAGAATGTATTACTAAAGAAAGTTGCGAAATAAAAGATGATCTAGTAATAACAAAGGAAAGTGATAAAGAGAGAAAAATAGAAGAAGTAAAAGAAAATATCTTAGAATCTTTAGAAGAAAAACACCAAGATGTTAAAAATTGTGATGAAGGTGATAAAATTAACTTTTACTCGGATATTGGTGATTGGCCCTTTCCTCTGTCCGATGATCTTAGAATAGAGTTTTTAAAACGAGGAAGCGAATTTTTTCAGAATAAAGATGGCCCTTTCAATGTGGTTCAAAGACAAGGAGAAAAAACCAAAGGAGAAAGCCGCCAGTTGACAACAAATTGGTTTTATAAATATCTTCCAAACGGTGAAAGGATCCTTAGAAAATGGATGATTTATTCTCCAACCAAAAAAATGCTTTTTTGTTTCTCTTGTAGGCTTTTCTCAACCAACTTCAAAGAATCTGGGACATCAAAGTTTGTTTCTTGGTTTGACAAGTGGTGGAAATTAAATCCTAAAGTTCCTCACCATGAATATTCAGAAGAGCATTTAACCTCTCTTGAAAAATGGAAAACACTGGCAGCCCAATTGCAGTTCAAAAGTACTGTTGATGCTTTATATCAGCAAGAGCAGGACCTACAGAGAAAAACATGGAGAGACGTTTTACACCGTCTCTTAGATATAACCTTATTTTTGTCAAAACAGAATCTCCCCTTTTGTGGACATAGAGAAAGTGAAGTTTCTGAAAACAGGGGCAACTTTCTTGAATTGGTTGATCTTCTGTCCCACTACGACCCAATTTTAAAGGAACATTTGGCTCGAATACAACAGTCTTCTGGTCCATCAAAAAAAGTGTTGACCACTTACTTATCTGCTAAGACACAAAATGAGTTTATTAGTATTTTGGGGGCAACCGTCAAAAACAAAATTTTAGAAGACATAAAAAATGCTAAATATTTTGGAATTCTTTTTGATTCAACACCTGATGTATCGCACAGTGATCAAATGTCTGAAGTTATAAGATATGTGCACATTGAAATGGGTAAAGTTGAAATAAGTGAATCCTTTTTAGGATTTTTCTCTCTTAGTGGAAAAAAGGCACATGATATTACACAAGAAATTTTGGAAACTATAGAACAAGATGGACTAGACACACAAATGTGTCGTAGTCAAGGCTATGACAATGCATCTACGATGGCAGGTGTGCATACTGGCGTTCAGGCAAGAATTTTAGGAATAAATCCAAAAGCTCTATTCGTTCCTTGCGCCAATCACTCTCTAAATTTGTGTGGTGTTCACGCATTTGCGACAATTCCTTCTAACATTACATTTTTTGGAACCCTAGTATTTACAATTTTTTTTCAGTCTCTACCCATAGATGGGATGTGTTGCTTGAGGTCGTAGGAGCCTCAGTGAAAAGATTGTGTGAGACAAGGTGGAGCGCACACCATGATGCTATAAAATCTGTAATGGTGAATTTTCCAAATATTGTACAAGCCGTGGAAAAGTTATGTGACCCATCAGAAAATATTGACATTGACACAAGAAGTAAAGGTGGAATTTTATTGAAGACCATTTGTGACTTTTCCTTTTTATCATACCTTTTTCTGTGGGCACATGTACTAGAAGAGATCAGTCATACACAAAAGTACCTGCAGATAGAAGGAATCACCCTTGACAAATCGTTAAAGAAAATGCAAACTTTAAAGCTCTTTTTTGATGAAAGCCATGGTGAGCTCCCTGACAATGCTTTGCTTTTTGCAGAGCAGACCTGTGAAGAACTTAACATTCCTGTGCAGAGAGCTGGGTGACGGAAATTTAAAATAGTCATGCCAGGAGAAAAGGCCAAGGATGTGCGCTTAACACTTCATGAAGAGCTCAAAAGAAGCATGCTTGAGTGCATGGACAGGTTCACTCAGGAACTTAAAACAAGAATGAAATCCATGGAAACTATTTGCAGCACGTTTTCATCATTGAATCCCATAACCTGATTACAGCAACAGACGATACTCTTAGAGAATTAGTCACAAATCTCTCTGAAAAAAATGGATGAACTTGAAGAAGAAACTATTGTACCAGAGATAAAACGAAAGAGAAGACATTTGCATGGTGCGAGCATAACTGAAGACACGTCAAAAAAGTGGTCTTCGCTACAGATGCTCCAGTTTGTTGTGGACCTAGATTTTCAAGAATCTGTACCAAATATTTTCTTAGCGCTAAAGTTTTTTTTGACCGCATGTGTTTCAATTTCTTCTTGTGAAAGAAGTTTTTCAAAATTAAAATTAATAAAAAGCTATTTAAAATCAACAATGAGCCAAACAAGACTAAATAGTTTAGCAATTTATCTATTGAAAAATCAGTGACAAAAACAATTGACTTCAATGATGTCATTAACAAGTTTGCCGAGGCTAAAGTACGCAAAGTAAGGATTTAAAACTGCTATTGCTAGGCACAACTTTTTTATTTTTGGTAATTCAAAATATGAATTTACTTCGAGTATTTTCATTGTTATAAAAGGTTGATTTCAAAATTTGTTTGATTAATTTTGATTTTTAAGCTTTGGTTGTGCTATCTACATTATTTTTCAAGTCATTTCGATTGTACTGTTATTTTTTACCATACTTTAGCAAGTCGAAATATGAATAATGAATTTATTTTTTAACTTCTAGGTAGCTTTTATGTAGAAAAGCTTAACTGTGTAATAATTATTATATTTGTATAATTTTACGATGTAGGCTACTCTTATTTGTAATGTATATTGCATTTTGTAATGTAAAATTTAAAACAATAAAAGAATAAATAATTAAAAAAAAAAAGTTAAAATGTAATGTGAAAATATTACTTTGGCGCCGTCCATATATTACGTCACCACTTTGGGGGGTAGGGGGGGTTCGGCTAAGTGTGACAAATGGTGACAAGGGGGAGGGAGGGGGTTTCAGCAGTTGTGACGTAACCACTTGTTTATTCTTCGTTTTATAAGGATGAGTTTTGTAAAGAAAACGCTTATTTATGCAGACAGGCGTTTAAATATTTACATTTTCTTCACTAATTTGTACTGGGGCGTAGAACACACGCACACAAAAGTTCGATTTCCCCGAACTCGGCTACCGCGTGTTTACTCACATCATACATTCTTCGCTGCTAGCACTGTGTTGTCGGTGTCTCGATTTCCCCGAATTTGGCCACCAAGTGTTTACTCACATCATACGTTCTTCTCTGTGAGCACGCTCTTTGTTTAGTCTTCTCTTGATTTCGAGCGTGTCTGTTTAGTCTTCTCTTGATTTCGTGTCTCGAGTCCTCCTATCGCGCGTATTGCTACAACCTTCACTCCCATCATACATACCATCATTGTGGTCGTTCGTAACATGAATCGCGGCAAGCTTTACGAGTCTCTTTTTGACGTGTATAAGAAGGCCTACCCCGACAGCCCGAAAGTGAATCTCCAAAATGACTGCAATACCTTCTGGGCGGAAGCAAAAAAGGAGTGCGGCAAGGATGATTCGTCTTTTGACGCTAAGATTAGTGCGAAAGTGAAAGAGCTTTTGGTTAGAAGGACTAATAAGAAAGTCAGGGGTTTGTTTTCGTATTTTACTATACATTCCGCGAATGTGAAAACCGCAACACATGCACCTGCAACAATCTCCGGCTGCGCCGACCAGTCAGCTCACAGTTAGTGATACACCTAAAAAATGTGAGATCGGAGACTCTGAAAATGAAAAAAGGCGTACATCTTCCCAGGATGTATCTCAGACGATGATTGCGAATTTGCAAGCCAAAATTTGTACTTTACGTAATGAAATTGATAGTGGTCTTGCATGCGACGACTCTTCTAAAGAGTTGGAATCTCTCAAGAAGGAACTGAACAGCGAAAAAAATGCTTTAAAAAGGAAGCAGTCGAACGCAGCGCGCAAAAAACGTGTCGTAAGAAAAAAAAAACAGAAATTGGACGAAATTTGCCGCGAGCATCCTGACATTTCAAAACAGCTAAAATCTAGAGACGCTTCAGGTAGACCACGTACCGAAAACGAACAACCGGGCATTCAAAAGGCAATCTGTGATCTCGCGATGTTCGGCGGGGGAGCCCAGGTAAGACGACAATCTGAACAGGTGCGAAACTGCAAGACGCTCGACGATTTAAAAGATGCTTTGGAGAAAGCCGGATTTCATTTAAGTCGGAGTGGGCTATATTTGCGACTGCATCCCCGTCATTCTGACACATTGGAAGGTAAGTCCTCAAACGTCTGTACTGTTAAATTAGAAAATATGCGGATTTTGTTGTATTTAATTTGTTTGTAATTTGTTCAAAAGTGTTTTAATTTATAATATTTAAATTTAATAACTATTTAATTTGTTTAATAGTTTTAATTAAATTAAATACGGTACTTAATTTAATTTAATGTGTTTAAAAGTAGTTGTAATAAAGAAATAACTTATAATTGCTGGTACGTAATTTTTCATTGAAGATCGCCAACTTCCAACAAAGAAGGGAAAATAAGGGGCGGTCTGACCCACCGTGGTGACGTAATATTATGGGGGGGGGGTTCGCCGAGTGTGACAAGTGGTGACAATGGGGGGAGGGGGTCCAAAATGCCGAATTTTGTGGTGACGTAATATATGGACCATAAATTCACTGTTATCAGAGGTTTACAAAAAAATATCTATTCCCATTTTTAGTTAGGGCTGGAGGAGTATTCTATACCCCTAAAATGGGGGCGTAAGAGAAGTGGACCGCCCTGGGCACACGAAGACCTTGGCACGTCACTGATTACGCCTATTGAATTTGAAGTTAGTTTAGCACTATCTCCACCTTCACCACCTACACCTAACGATCCTGAACACGTAAGAAGCATGGAGCAATAAATGCTATTGGTTCAGCTATGAAAATATTATTTGGTACTATGGATAATGATGATCTTGAGATGTTTAGCTCGAAGATCAGTGAATTGGAAAACATACAGAGTGATATTTTGCATAACAATAAAGAAATGTTAACCTATTTTAAGTCAGTTATAAAAGATTTCAAAGAAAATGCTAAAGTTATAACAGTTTTAGGAGAAATTGTTAAAAATGTATTACAACAAATTTCTAATGTTAATATCAGTTTATGGTCAGAAATAGGAGTTAATAAAACTCTACAGTATCATATGAAAATCTCATCATTAATAAGAGAAGTTGAATTGTACTTGAATTCAGCAGAATATGAATTAAGTAAATTAATGAAAGGACTTGATGTAACGTCTACTGGTAGATTAAGTTCTCTTTTGATACCACCTGATAAATTGTCTAAAATTTTGTCATCAGTTTCTCAAGAATGAACACATGATTTATCATTAATAGCCAGTACTAAATTATAAGAGATGTATATTTATTATGAATTAGCAGATGTTCATGCTATATCTCAAACAAAATATATTCAGTTGATTATAGAAATTCCTTTAAAGACAGAAAACAGATTACTAGAGTTGTATTCTGTAAACTCCTTGCCGTATAGAGAACCCTCTATCAATAAGTTTATATATGTAAAGAGCAATACTGAGTACTTAGCATTAACTAAAATGCGACAAGAGTATGTTGAACTTACACACAAAGATGTAATTGCATGCAGAGGTTCCAAGTATAGTGTGTGTCCAGCCAATATACCTTTGTATTCGTACCATAACGACAGTTGTATTTATGCATTATTTGTTGGAGAGACCAGCAGTGCTCGTGTTCAGTGTGAGAAGAAGGTTATACAGAATTTCAGCCGTCCAATTCTACATCAGATGCCGGAACAAGGATGCGTGGATATATAGTGCACCAGAACCGATACGAGTTACCTGGAGATGCGATCAAGACACTAAGACCGAGATTCTTAAGGAGAGAGGAGTTCTTTTTAATCCACAGCATTGTCATATATATATTCCAAATATTTTACCTTATTACCACATACCTATGGACGAAGTATATATAACCTTACTAAGCCTATCATTATTGAACCACCAATATCCTCTTTGATCAGTCCATTCGAAGCTAAAATTTTAACAAATAATGTCACTCACATGAAGATTTCAGATGGTACAGAATTGAATATCGAGGAAGTACTGCATGGGATACACAACGACTTCGATGACGTTTCACTGAACCGACTTATTAACAATATCCAAGAGATACAGCGAGAAAAGCAACAATCACGAAACGAACAATCTATTCGCTATGCTATATTTTAATATATAGATCTAAATCTATAAATAGATCTATAAATCTAATAAATAGATCTAAATCTATTCTAAATTTGTTAAGGAATATGTATAATTGACATCTTAATCATTTATGCCTAATTTAAAGTGGTAATATACCAAATTCAGAAATATAGTTAGTAAAGCTTTTATAATGTTTTAATAAAGAATAGTCAGTATATAAAGAATGTTATTTTTTTACATATAATGTTATGTCTTGATGAAAACACTCAATAGAATTATTGTAACGAGAGTATGTCACTTCAATTATTGTTATTTTGTTCATTTGTATTGTCATTATTGTCATTTGTTCATCAAGATAAAACTTGTTAATGAACGTAGTTACTCTAATGAATTAAAGAAATATTATTAATCTAAGTAAATGCTTTATTTAATAATGAGCCATTCCCACAGCTATCTTGTCCGCACGACTGGAGCTTTCACTTTGTGAGGCCCCAGCCCCGGCAGTTACAACACCTACACTGCACAAATAACTGATATGCATATACATACATTCGATTTGCATTTTATGCATGTTTTAAGAGCAATTCTTGTTGCTCCAAAAATTTGCTAATCCAAAAGGCTGCAGTCCCAATTAATAGCAGGACTCCACTGTACTGCTTTGATGTGATTCACTGTACCAACAGTATGTTTTGTTTACACTTCAGTTTACGGGAATTTCCGCACTGGGAAGCCCTCTTCAGGTGGCATTTTTCCTCATTTTACCACCCTTTCCTTTATTATTTTTCATTGGATCTTTCTTTTTTTGGTCTAGCATTTAGTTTATTGCAAAACTGTTTTGGTTTAACAACTATGCAAAAATATTTTGAACTTAAACGTAAAATAAATGAGTTCTGATGAAACATGTATGAATCACCCCAGAATATTGTGTAAACTCATTCTCAGTGGCTAACTGTTAAGATTTTGTACAAAGCACTGATTAAATAATTACCACTTTGACCAGAAATAGTGTCAGTCCATAAAGACTTTATATTATTTGGCTCTGAGATAAATGCACAGTTAGATTGTGTATAATATTTGTCTGTGGATAAATCTCAGCTCTACGACAAGTGATCTCATTTTCAAAACCAAAGAGAGTAACGAGTGTGTCACTGTTTTCCCTGTCTTCTTTTCATTATAATCCACTGCTTTTTTCTTAACTAAGAGTTTTTAATAAGAATCTTTTGTTTGTCAGACAGGATACTTGTGTTTCAGTATTCTTTACTCTTCACATGAGTCACACCTAATGTTTTAAACATAACATTAATATCCAAAAATTGGACTGTATGCTATTTTAAATGTTCAATATATATATACACAAAGTAATTAATTAAACAAACAAATGCATGCGTGCATGTACACATACATGGAGTAATTAATTATAATATGTGTTACTAGGCGAACATAGAAAGTTGTTTATTGATTGTAGTTTAACAAAGAATATTTGTTGTTTAGTGTGCTTACTTTTCATTACTTTAAATTGATTCACTTGGATTGCTAGTTTTTTATGGTTTACACAAATAGCCACTGTTTTTTACAATTTCTGTAATTCACTGTTCAATGCTAAATTTAACAGATAGGCTATTTGTCATAAGTTAGACAAATTTTAAAATTTTCAGTAGAAGAATATAAAGAACAAACATTTCAAAACAACAACTGCTGTTATAATAGCTAATTAAAACTGCACAGCTGATTATTGTAACTGATAGAACCTTGTTTCACTAAGGCTAACCTTCTACATTTGACTTATGTATGATAGGTTCCATCTCCCAGAACCCTGTCATTATATTTTTCTCTTTTTCCTTTTTTTTTTAGATAGCGTCCCAAATATGGAACACTGACATTTTATGGTTCAGAATTAAGTCAATATAGCGCATCATAAGTAAAAAATTGGAGAGAAACTTAGATAGAACCTTAACAAAGTTTTAAGTTTTAACTAAGTTTTGGATTTATTTTAGTTAAAAAAGATTTCTGTAATAACATATATGTTCTCACTAAATTAAGTTTTATTAATGTGTTAATATGAATGTTGTGTTTCTTCAATACAAATGAAAATTGTATTGATTGTACTAAAAAATTTTTACTAATAAATACAAAATTATGCTTTGGTTTCTACTGTCGAGTTATGGCATGTTACAATTTTTTACTACTGGATTATGGCAACTCTGTGTGTGTAACACAAAATTACAAGTGGTAAATATACACTTTTCGATAACATCCTTATTCTCAAAATTAAAAAAAAAATGTCTTTTTATGATTCCATCTAAGCTTTAAAATTTAATTTTCTTCTATTTGGTTCATTAAAAAGCCAATTTAAACACTATATTTTGTTAAGAGATAGATATTACTTGTTAATCTAAAATCTGAGCTGCAGTATTTCAACAAACCATTAACTTTTATAAAAATCTTAAGAATCATTAAATCCTATGACTCTAGATTTAAAATATAATATCATCATCATCATATTCACAGGAGCAAGGATGATTTGTTCCGGTCTCAAATAGGCAAATATTAGAGCTGGTCACTCTCCAGCGCTTCCACGGACATCCCACACCTCTCTGTCCCCTCAGCTTAAAGTTCCAGAATTGTTTGGGGATGCGGCAGTCATCCATTCGGCAAAGATGTTCCCACCAATTCAGCCAATACTGGGTGATCCTGTCGAGTATACTCATAATATTCAGTTCCTGCCATATATCTGTGTTTCTTCTATGACCATGGAGAGTATACCCTGCCACGTGCCTGAGAAATCTCATTTCAGCCGCTTGGATGCGACTGGCCTGGCTTTTTGTTAAAGTCCAATTCTCAGACCCATAAAGAAGTGTAGGAAGAGCCGTCACATTGTAGAATTTTAGGCATGTTCCTTTACTTGCTGACTTAAGGATTCATCTAATGGTCCCCCACATAAGGTTGAACTTATGCAACTTATTCACAATGTTGTTGCATGCATTATAAGACACACTGTAGCTCAGGTATTCGAAACTGCTAACTTGTTCCAGGACAGTACCATCTATAACAATTTTTGCCCGTACGGGATCAGTTCCACGCAAAGCCATCACCTTGGTCTTACATGAGGATATTTGCAATCCAGAGTCTTTGCAGATTTGATTTAACAAATGTATCCTCATCTACAATCTGTTTTCCGAGTCCAAAGGCCAGACGAAGAAAAAACTCCCCGAGAGATTCATTCAACATCACAATGCATTTTTAAAACCTAATATTTACAAATATAATTTAGCCACACGCTGTTTAAACAATAAACATAAATTTCCAGACATTCAAAATGTCAAATTAATTAAAAACGTACAAAAAGGTAACAAAATGATATCTGGGAAAATCTTGATATTTACAAACACAATAATAATAATCTACTAATTAAAGAACAAATTCAAATAAAAACAAACAAGACAATTTATTTAAAATAATATATTTATTAGAATATTAAATAAAACATTAAAATATTTAATGTCCGACTTGCTGCTCTCAGAGTGGATTAAGAAATTCGACGTAAATGAATTTGGAAATGAACTTGATTCCTATGCATCAGTGGATGACCAAGTAGAAACATTCCAAGTGTTGAGTGACGCAGAAATTATATATAGCTGACTACGTAAACATTACAACAATCGAAAAGAATCGAAGTGTTGTCACTTCAGTAATTTCTGTGAAACTTGTGTCAGGTGAAAATAAACCTACTTGCAGTGTATTTATTTGAAGATACAGTGGAACTTGGTTATTACGGCCTCGGCTGTTACGTCAACTCGGGTGTAGCATTATTTTGTCATAAGTCCGGTCAAACTGATATCTTTAACATTATAAAAATTCCCGGTTTTAACGTCACTAAATATTGTACTACTCTGTTATAGCGTCAAAAATTTCTCAGATATTTTACTCTAAATTTCATATAAACGTATGTATGTGCGCGCGCTACGCCCATGGCTACAGACATACATTATTATTTTCTGTATACAGACAAAAAATTATTTTCTGTATGGACACGGCGCAACCTGCCACAATTTCACTCTTAGATGCAATACAATTCCTAGACGACTCTTGGAAGAGTGTAACACAGAAGACGATAGCAAAATGATTTAGTAAAGCACAACTCGTACATGAAAATTTACCCGATGATGACGAAGACGACGACTTGCTGCTCTCAGAGTGGATTAAGAAATTCGACGTAAATGAATTTGGAAATGAACTTGATTCCTATGCATCAGTGGATGACCAAGTAGAAACATTCCAAGTGTTGAGTGACGCAGAAATTATCGCGGAAGTAAAAAACATAGAAGCAGAAGATAGTGTTGATGAAGATGCTGAGCAAGAGGAGGATGCCGACATCGTTTGTCCGACAGTACAGCAAGCAATGAGAGCCGCCGAAACTCTTTCACGATTTTACAGCTTTAGAGAGACGTCTGACGACATGTTCAATGCAGCGCAGCATCTCCACAGCACAACAGAAAGAATTTATTTTTCAGAAAGGAGCGTTCAAAAGAAAATTACGGATTACTTTCGACAGTAAGCCTAAATGTAAGTTACATGTACTTTCTTTTTGATCTTTTAAAATATTCTTCATGCTGTTTGTATAAATGAAATGCAGTTTGTAAACTTTAGAATAAATATCACGAATAATGTTAATAATGCAAAGATCTTTTTTTTATTTCTCCTTCCTTACTAGTGATTAAAAAGGGTCTTTTATAACGACTCTTTTATAACGTCACTCGGACATAACGTCATTATTTTTTTGGTCCCTTCAATGACGTTATAACCAAGTTCCACTGTATTACATGGGAGACCTGCAGGAAATTTAATGAGTTACTTACAAAGGAATTATGTATATGAGTATATATATTCATATACATTCCTATAGTACACACGTTTGTGAGACAATATTCTCAGAGTAGTAGAAGAGAGTGAGGGAGAGAGTGGTAGTTCTCCCTGAAGTGATGAAACTCCCTAAAGAACCATTGTTGCATCATCTTATCCATGATATATAGGACAGGGAAAATCCCGGTGTACTTCATAATAGGTTGTAGACCACATTAGTATAGATAAATCTTACAAAACACTATTATGCTCTTAGAAAGACTTGGTTTACCAGATACAGTAAATACTGTGGACTTTTGTGATTGGCAATATAGGTTGTGTTGAAGGAGATCTAAATTAGTATAGTTATTTTAGACATTAGTAATTCCTTCATTTCTGTCAGGTGGTACAATCATTCACTCAACTTTGCATTCAGTGAATATGGTACTGTACTTCTGAATATTTTTGCTGACTATCTCACAGAATCCTTTGGTATGATACTGAAGAAGT
The DNA here is from genome assembly GCA_034769895.1 of Magicicada septendecula. Classification (NCBI taxonomy): domain Eukaryota; kingdom Metazoa; phylum Arthropoda; class Insecta; order Hemiptera; family Cicadidae; genus Magicicada; species Magicicada septendecula. Next base: position 320,603,366 of record CM068367.1, on the reverse strand, counting down.
AGTGAAAGGCCACAGCTGACAACAGTTTCAGACCATCTAGTTACAAAAGACCACATTTCATTTTGTAAGTGAGGATATAATATTCATTATAGTAGGTGTGCTTTTAACTGATCTTGTGGTACTAGAACATCTGTATCTATGACATGTAACAAAGTCACAGTCATGAGAACACTCTAAGATGACTACGACAGGAGTTCAAACTTGGACCAGTGGTACTAACAGTAATGTACTCTAGACTGCCAAATTGCTATGGAGTGCTTGAAGGACCAAAGTATTTGTATTAGAAAACTATATCTACAAAAGAAATCTAGTGGTGGTTCTGCAGGGAACTTGAATTTAATGAGGCGAAACTGGAGGATGTCCACAATACAAGCAAGTACAAGCTATCATCATTTTTTGAAAATTTCCACCCACTCTTGAAGACATATATAATCTGTAGCATGACAGATTATCCACATGATTCTAATTTAAAAAATGATCATATATAAAATAAAAATAAAATGACATCAATGAAAACACTATAAAAATTAGTCAAGGACCACAAAGTAGTGAAATAATAATTAGGAGAGATAAAATAATTAAAATCAACCATGCAATATATATAAGAGATTATAGAAAAATAATGATAGGCCAATGTATAAAGTAATTAGACCCAGGTAGTATAGGAGCAGGTCAGGAAATGCCCAATATAGACAAACATCCAAAATAAAAGAACAACTATTAGAGAAACAACCATATGTAATAAATTTAAAAGCCCCCAAAAATCATGAAACTAAATGAGAAAAGTATAATGCAATAAAATAAGAGTAAATGTGAATTAGGTGTAAGTGAAGGTTCTAGAATAAATGTAAAAACATACCAGTGCAATTTAATATTATAATAAAAAGCAAATCCGGATGATCTAATATAAGTAATATTCTTTATCATATAATACCAGACAAAATGACAAAAAATGATATAAGAATATACAATACATAAGTGGAGTGATCAAGGGTAAATCCCTAAAATAAAACAAAAACAGCAAGGACTGCATGAAAATTAATTTTAAGAAATATTTTAGTTGATGAAAAAACAGATGTGTTTTGTTTACATTAATAGTTCATTGAACTCAAGGCTTAAATGTTTGAGAATGGATATAATTTTTTTTTTGGTTATAAAATATTTATTATGTTTAATGATGTTAATTAATAATAAACCTTACTGTAATTAGAGGAGTGTAATTTAGTTAAGATTTTATAAGAATAATATGTCAGAGAGGGTATTAGCAAGCTGGAATAATAATCAACATTGTAAATGAACTAACATAAAATCTAGGCCAAATGGTAAATCACACAAACTTTGTAATTAGTAATTAAGTAAAGGAAATTAATTAAATTGAAGAGAATTATATAATGTAAATCAATTACTATATATTATAACTGTAACAATACTTTGTAAAGGTATTGAAAAAATGTATAAGATATTATTAGAAAAAATGCAAGTGTAATAACACTGGAATATTAGAGGAAAGCCTAAATTAAAGATAATATGTAAATTAATTAACCCAAATCATAAAATTACAAAGAATAGGCAACTCCGGTCGAAGATATCGAAGGAAGACTACCTCCTGCGGAACCAAATCAACCCGCACAACAGGAGAAACAACCCAAAAACCCCACACCAACGGAGAGCATGAGCTTACAAGACCTGTTAAAACTTATAAGGGAGGACAATAAATCATTGAAGGAAGATTTGAGTAAGGAAATAAAAGAGAACAACAAATCAACAAAGGAAGAATTGGGAGAATTGAGTAAGGAAATAAAAGGGAACAACAAATCAACAAAGGAAGAATTGGGAGAATTGAGTAAGAAAATGGATGAGAACAACCAATCCACAAAAGAAGAATTAAGTAATCAAATTGAAAATACAAATAAGAAAATTGATGAAACTAGTAAGAAGATGGAAAGTGACAACCAACAGTTGAAGGAAGAGTTAAGGGAGAATAGTAAGAAAATGGAAGAGAAGCTGGAGGAAAATAATAAGAAGATGGAAGAAAAGACGGGGGAGAAGTTGGAAGAACTGAAAGAGGATAACCAACTATTAAGAGAAGAATTAAGGGAGGTTAACCAGGAAAATATGGACAAGTTAGACGAAAAAATAGAGTTGCTGAAGGAAGAGTTGAGCAAGAAAATCAACGATAATAAGGAATCCACAAACCGGAAATTGGAAGAAGAAATAATAGGAATGAAACAACAAATTATGGAAGTTGACGAAAGATGTAGCCTGACTGAGCGGGAAGTACAGGGTTTTAAGGAAGAAGTAAACACCAAATTAACTAATATCGAAGAATATAATCGAAACAAATTGGAGGAAACCCGAAGAGAAACACAGGAAGAATTAGGGAAGGTACGGAACCAAGTCACGGAAAGGTGTGATGGTATTGAAGTGGCCATGACAAATATAACCGGTCAAGTACGGCAGAGCCAAGAAGAGATCGAATTAATTCGAAATAGACCCACTAACATTACAGGTATCTATATTAATGAAAATCGCTAATGGCTGAATTTTCGCCAGTATAAAAGAAAACCTATGGAGTTTTTGGCCAGGATTGAAGAATATTTTACTAAACATCGGGGAAATAGATGGAGTAACAACCGGGAACTATTGGATGAGTCTTTCAGAGAGATGACCGACAATTGGTGGATGGCAAATAGGAGTGAAATCACGGACTACCAACAATTTAAGAACCTGTTCAAGGCAAAGTATTGGTCGGAGACAACACAAAACCTGATAAGTGATAACATCTGTCATGGAAGATACAATGCCCATGTAGGTAATACAATGACTGCCTATTTCCTGGGAAAAGTATGTCTTGCAAAACATTTGGAACCGACAATACCAGAGGAATGCCTAGTAAACAAATTGTCATACCACTACGATGAAGACATCATAAGAGCAAGGAGGGGTAGCCAAATAAAAACGGTGTAGGCTATGACAGAATTATTAGAAAATTACAAAAACGAAGACTACTATCGGCAAAGTAGAAGGAGGAATGATAGCCCTGACGTGAGAAATAATCAGTACCCCAATAACAGTACTAACCATAATAATAATAACTACCCCGGGAACCGCAACAATTCGAATTATTATAATAATAATAATCATACTAATAATAATAATAATAATAATAACTTCCATAATAACCAGAATCCTAACAGGAATAACAACAGCTACCCAAATAATAGAAATAATTATTATCATAACAGTAATAATTATAATAGTCAGAGAAACCCCAACCAAGGTAATACAGAACATTATTATAATAATAATAGGAATTACCAATCTCATAACAACAATAATAATAATAGGGTTTCTAGACCAAGAGTGAATTTTATAAGGGCCGAAGATAATGGTCAAAGGAGGTACACACATCAACGACGGAACAGTTTTCACGATTATGATAATCGACAGAGAAATGGAGAACATAATAATCCGATATACAATCAATCTAGATGAAGTACCAGTTTAGAGGATCGAGACAGGCAACCAAACCACGAACCACAATTTGACCATAATACTGAGTGGCAGGAACCGACTCAAAGTTTCCAGACCGACATCCCGGTCGGCCCTATTAATAGTAACGACAATGATAATTTAAAAGGGAGGAGGGAGTGATAAATTGTCACGACCCTTCACTGCTCCTATCTCCTGGGTATAAACAAGAATTACAAGGTACAAATCACTTTAAGAACATTACAATTATTAGAAATAATTATTTGAAAAATATAAGAAGTAAATTATTAAAAGAGAACGAAACAAGCATAAATAATCAGAATAATGAAATAATATATATAAACGCAGAAGTTGAAGGGATTTTCGCTCAAATAATGGTTGATACGGGTGCTAATGTATCCATAATTAATAACATTGAATTAGAAAGAATCCAAAAGGAATGTGGTAGAACATTGCCGATATTACCAGTAAATAATATTATATTAATAGGGGCCACTGGTCGCCAGAACAAAACTATAAGAAACAAGTGTCCGTAAATGTTATTAGCAAGGGTATAGCTTTAAATATGGTGTTTTTAATTGCAACAGGATTGCCATTCAATATATTGGTAGGGTGTGATATACTAAGGAGAAACTCAGCTATTATTGATTTGAGTAAGGAAAAGGTATCGCTGTTTTCAGAAGGGATAACATGGACGGCGGATTTAGTAAGTAGCGAGACAATACTTCCCAGTAGTATCCACCAACAACTTCGTGAAATCAATTATATAGGACACGAATCATCATGTAACCAAATAGTATACAATAATGAAGAAGACGATATATGGGAACAGAAACAGGAAATAAGGAACTTCCGAGGCGGAAATACAAAAGGAAAAATTACTAATACACCAAGCAAACAATTTAATACGGATATATGATAAGTATCGAACGGTGTTCTCAGATGAGCCTGGTAAGATAAAAAACTATCAATGTAAAATTCAATTTAAGGAACAAGTTAAGTTTAACAGAAAGTCATATCCTATAGCGCATTCACTGAAGGAGGCAGTACGAGCAGAAATTAATAAAATGATCAGTAATGACATTATAGAGAGTAGTCAATCTCCATTCACCAGTCCAATCGTGGCTATTCCAAACAAAAACGGCCAAGTCCGGCTTTGTTTGGATGCGCGCGAGATAAATAAGTTGATTATAAATGACAGAACGTCGCCCGGTGAGATAGAAGAAATTTTAAAAAGGTTCCATGGGACCAAGTTCATTAGTACATGGGACACGGTGTGCGGTTACTGGCAAGTGGAGTTGCACCCACAGAGTCGCCAGTATATGGCGTTCATATTCGAAGGGCGCAATTACCAATTCAAGAGATTGCCCTTCGGACTCGTGAATTCAATAGCCATTTTTGTGGCGTGTATGGACCAGATACTTGGCCAAGAAGCACTCCAGTTTACTACTGTGTACGTAGACGATCTACTTATTACCTCGGAAACCTGGGAGGAACACTGCTACCGAGTGGAACATGTATTAGAGAAATTAGCTATTAACAATATAACCCTTAAATTAGAAAAATCAAAATTCATTGCTAAAGAAGTCCAGTTCTTGGGATTTAATTTGAACGACCAAGGAATCTCACCGTCATTAGAAAAGGTGGAAGCAATACAGAAGTTCCCTAAACCTAAAAACCGAAAACAATTACAGTCATTTTTAGGACTCTGTAATTATTATAGGAAATTCCAAAACCAATATTCCGAGCTAACAGCCAAATTTCAATACCAATTATCATCCAAAAACAAATGGATCTGGGGTCAAGAGCAAGACGTTACCTTTCAACTCATAAAGGACAAGTTTTTAAAAATAGTTATACTTCACTATCCAAATTTTAAACAACCTTTCTTTTTAAACTGCGATGCCAGCAACATCAGTTTGGGAACAACACTATATCAAGAGGACGAAAATGGTCATTATTTAGTGATTAGCTTCGCTAGTCGGACATTAAATCAATGTGAAAGGAACTACAATGTAACTGAAAAAGAGTTACTCAGTGTAGTATTTGCTTGTGGTAAATTCCGTACCTATATTTTGGGTTATCCAGTAACAGTCCGGACGGACCATAAATCCATATCATTTTTAAGGAGATGTAAGTTGAGTCACGGCAGACTGACCAGGTGGATGCTTGCCCTGCAAGAGTACGATCTACGATGGGAGTACATCCCAGGAAAAAATAATGTTGTAGCGGACGTCCTATCACGGATTAATTTGGAAGATCAAACTTTTGAGGGAGAGAAGGAGAGCATACTCAACATCTACAACATTATTAGAACCAGATCAGATTTAGAGGCATCATTGATGAACATCAGCATCCACCAGCAATCTGACCCGAAGTTGAGAAATATCAAGGATCGATTAGCAGAACAAGATGACACTATATCCAAATTTTACTATATTAATAATGGAACATTATTTATTAAAACTTCTCTAAATCAGGAAACCTGGAAGGTGATTATTCCAACAAATATTGAAAAGGACATAATAATAGACTACCATGTACGATATGGTCATATGGGAGCCTTGAAAGTGATAAAGACACTAGAAGAGAGTTGTCACATAAAAAACATAAATTGGAAGGTGAGAAATTACATCAAATCCTGTCATATTTGCCAACTGGTGAAGACTAATAACGAGAAGAAGGAAGGCATTATGATACCAATAACATCCAAAGCGAAGTTAGAAAAGGTTATCTTAGACATCTGCGGACCATTTCCCCGTAGTGGCGGTCGACACCGATATAAATACCTAATTATAATAATGGACCATTTCACAAAGTTTATAAAGCTATACCCTGTTAATCGTGCAACTACCCTGAAAATTCTGGGGGTGATAACTGAACTATATATTCCAGAAATAGGAAAACCCTCATCAATTATAACTGATCATGGTACCCAATTTAAGGGAAGAAGATGGCGAGATACCTTATTATCACTTGGGGTTAAAACGTATAAAACATCGGTTTACCACCCAAGTAGTAATCCGGCAGAGAGGGTGTTAAGAGAGGTGGGAAGAATACTGAGGACGTACTGTCACCACCAACAGAAAAAATGGCAAGAATATCTGGCAGCCATGGAGGAATTCCTCAATTTAGCTCATCACCCAGCTATAGGGATTACCCCATACTCCGCCATGTACGAGAAACCACCCCCACGAGAGATCAAGGAAATTATAGCATTCCCCATTAGTGATGGATATAAATTTGATAAAATAAAATTTTATAATAAGGTGGCCGAAGACCAGGAGAAGCGGCGAACCAAGTATCAGAAGACAATGGGAAAAATAATAACATATAACATAGGAGAAAAAGTACTGCTGAAAAATCGCGAATTGCCAAGCACGCTAGAAGGGATCAGTAAGAAGTTGTTAATACTATATACCGGACCATTTATAGTTACCAAAACAAATAACAATAACACTTATGAATTAAAGAGATTGCTTCAGGAAAAATCAAAGGAGTGTATAACCAGGCCTCCATAAAAAATATTACGAGAATTAGTAAACAAATAAATTCAAAAATAACTTCAGGTCAACTTACAATAAATTATTTATGGGACTTAATTGTGAATTGAAAAATGAAAACATATAAATTCAAAAACAATGTAAGATCAACTTACAACAATTATTTACAGAAATCAATTTTGAATGAAATAAAAAGATATCAACAAAATTCTAAAAGAAAGATAAGAACAACTTATATCAATAATATGAGTAAACTAGTTTTGGAAAGAAATATTAAAAGATTTACAAAATGCAAGGGGAAGTAAGGACCATTTAAATAACATAATGTTAATGGAATAATTTGGATGAAACCCATAGCGAAATAATAATTTTGAAAAAAAAAAGAAAAATATAATTGTAGCTTGGCAATTAACGCCTCACGTTTGTATTTTGGCTATGTGCGCCTGACGTAATTGCGTGGGCCTGCGCTTCTTCATAATGCTCAAATAAACGCTACTTAAATCTGATCTTACAGTCCACTGATTTATTCAAAAAAACATATTCTGACTCCTTACCAGCATCATTCAGTTTGCTATACTAACTCAAGAAAATTTCGAGAGCGTTAAGCATTCAACATTTGGTCCTCCGGGCCGGATATTATTTTAGCCTTACAGGCAACATTTTTGGTCCACAAGCGACCGCCATTCTTTGTCCACAAGCGACAACATTTTTGGCCCGAGCGACCGCACTTTTGCCCAGCGACAGCATTCTCGTCCACGGCGGCATTCATCATATGGTCCTCCGGGCCGCGGATATATATTTCACGGACGTGACTAAATTCATGGACAATTCGTCTCATGGTTCAGTGTATTAAGCAGGCCTATCAGCATTTTGTTTTCTTCATGATCTAATTCAACAACTCGTTAATTATTACCTACATTTGGAGCTCGTATCGCACGACATTGAGGACGTCATATCTCGCCAACCGGAGCATTTGAAGCATCATTGCAGCATATGAGCACTTAGCACGTGGCATTCAGCATATGGGAAAATCCAGAGCAGCCTATCTAGACAGGATTCGACCGCATCGGACATCACCGGACAGGCAGCGACCATGTCTACATCATCTATTCTTGGGTACCTGACACGACTACAAAGGTTTCGACAAGCTTTCGATGCCTTCTAGAACATGCCGATAAGTACCATTTCAACTGACTTTGAACTCATGTTTTATATTAGTTTCAATTTGCATGATTAGAATATTTTTTTCTTAATGGCATTAAAGTAAACGAAGAAGTATTAAAATAATAATATAACTTTTAAAGCAGTTTCATTTGAATATGAACTTGTAATTTTTTTGCGAACTCAACAAACATTTTTCTTTAATTGTAAGTCGTACCTTTTCAAATAGCACTCACGTCATTAGTGATTATACTGCTATATTGTTTGTACTGCCTAATTCAGAATTTATTATCACATAAAACTAGTTTAAGATGTATTAATTAAGGATTACCGTGTCGTTGCGTGACTTTATAATTTGGACTTCCTGCCTGGTCTTGCTCATCGCGTTGCATTAACTTGGTTTTTTTTTGTATTATTATTTAAATTTCATACCCAATCATGACGGATATGAAGGCGCTGATCAAGAAACGTGGCACGATCAAGGCCTCTATATCTCTCATAAATACATACGCAGACAATTTCGATCATGATACGCATGACCATCATGCACTAAAAATAAAGCTTCGCCACCTTATGGAGCTATCAGCCAAATATGATGAGATCCAAACACAAATCGAGTCTGAGGACTCCGACTTTGCATCCGCGAGCGATAGGGTTCAGACTGAAGATGACTTATGCAGCATAGAATGCAAGCTGCAAAATTTAATAGACCATGCCGAGGAGATGAGCTGGAAGGCAACAAGTCCATCCGAAGTAGTCACATTCAGCACGCCTCTCATTCAGTTGCAACCGATTAAGCTACCCTGTTTCGCAGGTGATATAATTGAGTGGCAACATTTTTACAACATGTTTTTGGAGTTAGTTCATGTCCGAACGGACCTGACTGGCATCCAAAAACTGCACTATTTGCACTTATCATTAAAAGACGAGGCGCTGAATGTCATAAAATCGCTCCCTATCACGCACGAAAATTACACGGTGGCCATTGACTTGTTAAAGGCCCGTTATGACAGTAAATTAATTGTTACCACTTATCATGCGGCAAACGTCTTGGGCATGAGGCACATACAACGTGAGTCCGTGCTCAGTATTTCTAAATTTATAGATGAGCTCACCGCCAATATAAATGCGCTGAACTCATTGAAACTATCAGTAAATACGTTTGAGCTTATTTTTGTGCATTTTCTCGCCCAAAAACGTGACGAGCGTACGTGCAGGTTGTGGAAGGAAACTTTAGGTGAAAAACAGCTTCCGATTTACGATAATTTTATTAAGTTTTTAAATTCAAGACGTCAGCTGTTACAAAACGTAAATGCACCGACTGGTTCGTCTGGCGCCAGACAGGTTAGCGATAATGCTTCTTATCGCAAATCAACTAAACGCGCGGAGTTCACTGGGTCACTAATACACACTCAAACAAACAATAAATTTTGTCAGCTGTGTCGTGGTAATCACAAACTGCTCGAATGCCCGCAATTTATAGCCCTACAACCTACGCAACGTAGAGAGGTGTTAATAAATAATAAACTCTGCCTGAATTGTACACGGTCGGGTCATGACAGCTCGCGTTGCCCTTCTAAATTTTCCTGCAAGGCATGCTCGAAAAGGCACCACACCATGCTCCATGCTTCGATAAATCATTCGAACAACAGGAACAATAAGCAATGTTCTTTGAAGCTACAGACGAATAAATCAATTTTATTGTCCACCGCCGTATGCACCACCACCGATCATGCCGGTAAAAGGCGCTCGGTAAGAATCCTGCTGGATTCAGGGTCGCAAGCCAATTTTTGTACTATGGGTTTCACCCGCCGCATGGGCCTAAAACTAAACAATTCCGAGCTGCCTATCACGGGCATAAATAACTCATTATGTCAAGCCAATTTTAGCACACGCGTGCGCCTAAAATCACGCTATAAGGACTTCACTTTAAATGTCCACTGCGCTGTTCTGCCCAGAATCACAAATAATTTTCCAACAGAATCCTTTGACATCGCATCGTTGAAAATTCCAAAGGGAATATTTTTAGCTGACCCGCTAATTGACATATTACTTGGGGCACAGTACTTTTTGCAGTTAATTGAGCCGACTAAATTTGTTCGAAGTCCGCATTTTCCGACAATCCAGGAAACTAAGCTAGGGTTTATACTCGCCGGGAATTTACCCTTCAACGTGGACATGACCAAACCGGTCTCCTCGTTCATGGCTCGTGACGACATTAATGATACTCGCATTAATTACCGCGCGCCAACCGCCAATCGCCAGCCGCCAACCGCGTCTCGGAGATACAGCAGCTCTCTGCAAAGGGCAATTGGTATCATGTCGCCTCGCATGACAATCCCGCGGACATCCTATCCCGCGGCGGTTAACCCCGTTTGTTACACGGCCACCAGCAACGGTGGCATGGTCCTTACTGGTTCACGCCAACCTTTAGGTCAATTACCTGCTCCCAGGGTCACTCCCTCCAAGCCATTTTCAAAATGCGCCGTCGACTACGCCGGTCCTGTGTTTCTACGTCAGGGCGGGCAGCGGTCCAAATCATTTACAACCTCTTTCAGCAGGACGAATCCCAATAATCCGCTCAAGACTTCGCCAGTCCCCGTGGGATTAAGTCAAGCCAAGCCAAGTCAAGCCAGTCCCTTGTTCACTATGTCAAATGATGCTGGGGTTCCCGAGCCTTTGACTCCAGCTCACTTTTTGGTTGGCTCCCCCCTTACCGCGCTCCCGGAACCCGATTACTCGGATACAAATATGGGTCGCTTGGGGAGATGGCAGCTCCTGCAGAGAATTACCCGCTCTATATGGAAGAGTTGGTCTAGAGACTATCTGCACCAGCTGCAGCAGAGAAATAAATGGAAAAGGCATTCTAAAAATTTATTTATAGGACAGCTAGTCCTTATCTTAGAAGACAATACTCCACCATTGCTGTGGAAACGCGGTATTGTCACTCAGACATATCTAGGGCAGGATTCGTTAGTACGTGTCGCGGACGTCCGTAATGCTAACGGCATTCTGCGTAGACCTATTCATAAGCTGTGCCCACTTCCGGTGGCATCAGACTGATTGACATCTCGGTGCTTCATGCCCGGGACATTGCCGGTCGAGCACATGCTCTACCATGCACATTTTACTAAGTACAATGTTGCTTATGTAACTTATGTTATGTTACTTATGTAATGTGTACCTATTTATGCATTTGTATTTATTTGTATCATTTAATGTACGGTATGTAGCGGTGCATTGGTGAACATTCAAACGTTTCTCTTTTTCTTAGTGTGATGTCAACTATGGTGTACTGTGTGGTGCAGTGTATATTATTATAGCAAATTGTTGGGTATTTCTATTGTATATTATTATACTAAATTTTTTGGATATTTCTATTGTATATTATCATAGTGAATTTTTTAGGTATATTGCCTTGTATTATTGTGTAATACTGCTTATTATACGCTAAGTGTCACGCTGTTATTTTTAAATTTGTCGGATTTCTCTAATGATTGTGCAATGCTATCTACGATATCCTTATTGCCATGTATTATTGTTATTATTTTTTATCACATATCCAAGCCTTTGGGCTATTAGTACATATTATTTATTGAGCATTGATTAATAATGTATTTACACTTGTTTATATTATATTTGAATTTTGCCAATATTCATGTACCATGTATTGTCGCATCTCTCAGATTTGTAACTTATTCATGTATACTTGTATGTTTTGAATAACTTTGTTTTTTCTTTTACTGCAAACTATGTCAAAATCGCCCGATTTTGGGCGGGCAGTATGTTAATACATTGTACATTATACTTGCTCACGCGCAATCATCCCAGCGCACTTACGTCATACGTCGCGGTGCAGCACTCGTTGGCTCGCCGCTGCGTTTAGTTAGTTATCACTCAACCTTTCAGCTGTGCGTTTGCACCCTTCCTTTCTAGCCAGCCGCGGCAATCTAAATTTACTAATGTACTTCTTATTCGATCGTTTCTCACTGCTACACATTATGTAGCTTGGCAATTAACGCCTCACGTTTGTATTTTGGCTATGTGCGCCTGACGTAATTGCGTGGGCCTACGCTTCTTCATAATGCTCAAATAAACGCTACTTAAATCTGATCTTACAGTCCACTGATTTATTCAAAAAAACATATTCTGACTCCTTACCAGCATCATTCAGTTTGCTATACTAACTCAAGATAATTTCGAGAGCGTTAAGCATTCAACAATAATATAACTATGATCACTACTTTAATCGTAATTATGATAAGAACAATTGGAAGAATAACTGTAATAAAATAATACCATTAGAACACTTAATGAGAACCAAGAAAAAAAATATAATCATTATATATGCTATTAATTTTGATAACCAGAAGAAGATTGTGCGACCAATAGAAGAATTAAAGAGAATTCAGATGAAAAAACTTACACCCAACAACTAGTGATAAATATATCAACAGAACTTCCAACCATGAGAAAAATAATATATATCAACAGAGCTTCCAATCATGATAAAAATAAATATATCAACAGAGATAAAAAGATAGAAGAATAAATAATAAGAAGAATAACTGAGATAGGAAATATTAGTAAATCTGAGAAACTACGAAATGAGGTATCCAAGGATTTTTTTATTAGTCAAAAAATAGACTATTCTTATATAATTTATATTAAATGACTGTCTGTAGATAATTCCAGCAGTGTTATATTTTGAGCAGAGATGATGTTCCTCTGATCTCAATTAGAAGTGTAGTATGGCCAGCAGAGTATATGTAGCCAAAAGTGCCTCTCTGGACTGCCCCAGCTCACGTGTTAGGGAATGTTAGGGAATGAATATCCCATGTGTAAAGAACTAAGTTAGGAAAAAATAAATATAATAATAATAATAATAATAATAATAATAATAATAATAATAAACTTCAGATAACAATATCTATCAAAGAAGAATCAATTTAAGAAAAAGAAAAAAAGACTTAGCTCAAGTATGAAGAAGCAGATGTAGAAATGGAGAGGAAGACAAAGGATAAAATAACTAAAAAATGTCATAAGCAATTATTTCATACATACTCAAAGTATGATCTGAACTAATCACTTCTGGAGGAAAGCAATCTGTAGCATGACAGATTATCCACATTATTCTAATTTAAAAAATGATCATATATAAAATAAAAATAAAATGACATCAATGAAAACCACTATAAAAATTAGTCAAGGACCACAAAGTAGTGAAATAATAATTAGGAGAGATAAAATAATTAAAATCAACCATGCAATATATATAAGAAATTATAGAAAAATAATGATTACATTGAATTTAACAATGTATAAAGTAATTAGACCCAGGTAGTATAGGAGCAGGTCAGGAAATGCCCAATATAGACAAACATCCAAAATAAAAGAACAACTATTAGAGAAACAATCATATGTAATAAATTTAAAAGCCCCCAAAAATCATGAAACTAAATGAGAAAAGTATAATGCAATAAAATAAGAGTAAATGTGAATTATGTGTAAGTGAAGGTTCTAGAATAAATGTAAAAACGTACCAGTGCAATTTAATATTATAATAAAAAGCGAATCCGGATGATCTAATATAATTGATATTCTTTATCATATAATACCAGACAAAATGACAAAAAATGATATAAGCATATACAATACATAAGTGGAGTGATCAAGGGTAAATCCCTAAAATAAAACAAAAACAGCAAGGACTGCATGAAAATTAATTTAAAGAAATATTGTAGTTGATGAAAAAACAGATGTCTTTTATTTACATTAATAGTTCATTGAACTCAAGGCTTAAATGTTTGAGAATGGATATATATTTTTTTTTTTGTTATAAAATATTTATTATGTTTAATGATGTTAATTAATAATAAACCTTATTGTAATTAGAGGAGTGTAATTTAGTTAAGATTTTATAAGAATAATATGTCAGAGAGGGTATTAGCAAGCTGGAATAATAATCAACATTGTAAATGAACTAACATAAAATCTAGGCCAAATGGTAAATCACACAAACTTTGTAATTAGTAATTAAGTAAAGGAAATTAATTAAATTGAAGGAAATTATATAATGTAAATCAATTACTATATATTATAACTGTAACAATACTTTGTAAAGGTATTGAAAAAATGTATAAGATATTATTAGAAAAAATGCAAGTGTAATAACACTGGAATATTAGAGGAAAGCCTAAATTAAAGATACCGGTAATATGTAAATTAATTAACCCAAATCATAAAATTACAAAGAATTGTATGAAAATAACCATTTTATTTCAATCAGTGATCTTGCTCAATGATAACTAGAACATAATAGAAATTGTAAACCATTTGAGGTGACAGGAAGTACAGTTAAGGCCTCTTTCACACTATCCGTTTTTTTTTGCCGTCCGGCTGCCGCCCGGCAGCGAGACAAATGGAGGAGCGTGAGCACGTTCACATTACGAATATCCGGCAGTTTTGCCGTCCGGCGACCTAATGACTCGCCGGACTGCCACTACAATCTTCCGGTCGCCGGACGGAGAAAAAGCCGGTAGTTCGCTCAGTAGCTTACTGCGCACCATTGACGCTTTCACATTATCCGGCAGTCTACCGGACAGTTCGTCAGGCGATCTAGACAGTGTAGGTGACATCATTTATAATCAAAACAGACATTCTACCGCCCTTATCAAACCGTGGGAGGAATTTAAGCTCCAGAGAGTACAAAATAAATCTATATTTTTTGTTGTCTCTGCTGAGGTATATAGTCATTAGTAGCTAGTTTGTTTTCTTAGATATAGTACGTAGTATTGGTATTTCAACCAGAGCCTCGCAAAAGCTGTGTTTGTTGTTTTTACTGTCCTGTAAAAAAAAAATCTGTTATCTGTTACTGTTCAGATAAAAACTTACATTGAAAGTTGAATGTTTGAAAAACATACTGTTCCATGATGTTATCGGAAATAGTTAAACACTGATTTTTTATGTAGGCTCTAATATACGACACACTGAGGTGTTTCTCTCTCTCTCCCTCTCGGTCTCTCTCTCTTTCTCTCTCCCATTTAACAAAGAGAAGAAGATGGACGGTGAGGATAGGGTGAAACAGTTTCTTTCTAGGCATTCCGATTTAAGTACGCGGAAACCTGAGGCAACATCTGGGGCCCGAGCAATGGGATTTAATCGACCAAGTGTTGACAAATTTTTTGGTTTGCTTAGCGAAATTGTTGACAAGCATAAATTTACACCTGATCGTATTTTTAACTGCGACGAAACCGGTATCTCTGTCAATCCTTTAGGACACACAAAAATAATTGCACCAAGAGGAAAACGTCAAGTGGTTGTTTTAACTTTTTATGTTTGGTGTATCATTTTTGGTAAAACAATAAATTGAAGATTGTGTATACAAATTTTCACCAATTTCTTGCCTTAAATTAATTTTTTACAACCACTTATGTATTAGGGTGTCCGTTCTGCCCCGGGTTCCCCTAATTAGGTTATTTTATGAATATTATATTCACTTACCGGAGTGATAAAACTAGCATTTCTATGGGCTGGATACAGTCCCTCAGTTTTGTGTTTTGTCGCTGCAAATGAACCTTGAGAAGACCATGAAGTTCATCGAATGTTGTCGTCGACATACGAAAATAATTTAAAAACTTATCTTCGTCTTGCCTGAGTTCTTGAAAGAGAAGTGTAAAGGCTCCTACTTCATCCCTTCTCATCAACAGAGGATGCACCCATAACTGCCTATTTCGCCTTTTTTTTCGCCTGTGCATTAAACTTAGCACAACACATATTTTCTGACTTCTGTCCATGGCGGCAGAACGTAAACTGAGGCAACGTCCGGCGAAATAGCCGGATGAATGTCATGTAGTGTGAAGAGCACACACAAGTTACCTCCGTCCGGCAATACTGCCGTCAGCTTTCTGGACGGCAAAAAAACCGGGTAGTGTGAAAGAGGCCTAAGGCCTACATTCTAATATACTGTAAATTTGACTTTTCGAGTTAAAAATACTATAAAGTATATCATGTTTGGTATTAAATAACGCAGAATTAACTAAGGAAAGTAATTATGTAATTAGTATTTAATAAAATTAAGTAATAAGCAAAATGTAATTAATCATATAATGTAAAAGTCAATTATTTAGGCGGAAATGCCATCTGGTTAAAACGAGGTAGATTTTAATATTAAATCGGCCAGACCTGATTGTATAGAGGAAGAAGGAGTTAGTTGATTGTTACCCGTTGAGACGTACACTTCGAAACGAGCTCACACAAATGAATCCATTTAAAAAGAGAGAAGATAAATTTTGAATATAACCAAACCTATAAAAATTAAAACAGAGAAGTGTAAAAATACGATTAATGAATACTGAGTTAACATGGAATAAACCAAATTAAGTGATTTATGAAGATTTGAAGTCGTAATCCAGATAATAGAACTATATAAACGTGGATACAAAATTTTATCGACACAGAATTGGACATTGTAAAACCTACCAGCCATTGGAACAAAAACACATTGAAAACACTGATTGCAGCGCCGAACAACTGACCACTACTCCTGAATAATTCCACGGTGATGAAGAGTAATTAACCACTACTACTTGGAAGAGGAATACACCAATAACCAACTTTTATTTGGAAAAATTCTGCAGTGAAGGCGTCTCGTTTACATTCAGCACGGGGCGGCCATTTTGTACTAGTCCCAGAATCCTTAGCGAGGACGACAGAGCATCATACAGCGTGTGGGTTCGAGCAATTTAATTTGTTAACATTTATATTTAAAATAATATTACTATTTTTTTTTATAATTAAGAAGTTTTTTCTGTAAGCATTATACTTTTCAGCTTTGCCTTTCTCTGACTATTATAAAATAACAGCTAAAAGAACCTGTAATTTAAATTTAATAATTTATATAACCAAACCAATCGCCCTGAGAAACGAGTTTGTGTTTTGTCGATTAACTAATCGATTCAAAATCGATTAGTCTCAATAATGTTAATAAATTTATTGAATATTATAATTTTGAGTTATATTTATTGGTAAAAATTTAGATAGTAGAATTTTAGATAAGATTTGACACCTGAACTCCAAGAAAAGAAGGAAATAACCTTACTGAAGGAGTAACCTCATAGAATAAACCAAGACCGCTAATCGATTATTACTGGAGACAATCTAGTTAACGCGGAAAAACCATTCTGGTTATTCTAAGCTATTAAATTGATTAAATTAATAATTAAAAGAAATAAAAATACATAATTACATAACAAATAATTAAATAAATAAATAAATAAAAAATTTTTATTACAATTTTTTTTGTAACTCAGAAAATACAAAAAAATTACATTACGTTACAAAATTGGCGAGCCCAACAGTGGGGCTGAAGATTAAATACTGAGGAGGAAAATTTTGATTTAATTCAATAATAAATCCACATTATTAGTAATAAGGCAAAATTACATTTTGTTACAATATGCACCATATCACATATTATTATACTTTGTACTTTTGGATCATATCTCTCCCTCTCTTTCACACACACACACACACACACACACACACACGCGCGCGCGCACGCACGCACACATGCATGTGCATATATTCTATTAGATATTCATACAAGAAACCAAGAAAATGTACTATTAAAACATTAAAAATAAATAAAATTGGTAAGGTAGTTGCATATTTCATATACATGTCTTTTTACTTTCAAGTTCATAGACACATATATAACAACTGTAACTGTGCAGTGATCAAATAGCATTTTAAATAATCAATACACCCTTTACTTACCAGCTTGATCTTCAGTATTTCTGCATATGCTGTGACAGTGCACATACTCATTGCATTTGGATACATATTTAAAGGGACACATCCTGCTGACATTGCAAGATATGTTCACAGAAAGTGTCCATTAATATAAATATCCAGCTACCAGAGAACTGCTGACTTCAGCTGCTGCAGCTTTTTAACACTGCTTTATAAATGTGACTCATTTCACTTAAAACTTAAAAGTAATTACAGTTTAATTACGGTATGTTATATCATTAAGTATGTTAAAACATTCAGTGTTTGAAATCAATGTTAATGACAACATGAAAGGCATGAATATAAAAATTAAAATTTACCTCCTGTAATTTACATTTACACATACACACAAAACATAAGATTGTTTTGATTCAAACTGTAGTTATTTTGATTGCATTACACCATTCAAACCCACAAAGTCACAGTAATGAGAACACTCTAAGGTGATGATAGGAGTTCAAACTTGTGCCAGTGGCAGCAACAGTAATGTACTTTAGACTGCCAAATTGCTATGGAGTGCTTGAAGGTCCAAAATATTTGGATTAGAAAAACTTGTCTACAAATAATAATAATAAATAAATCTAGTGGTGGTTCTGCAGGGAACTTGAAATTAATGAACAGTAATTGGAGGAGGTTATCCACAATACTAGCAAATACAAGCTCCCATGATTTTTTGAAAATTTCTACCCCCTCTTGAAAACACACACATATGCCCTGTATCACATATTATTATGCTATGAACAGATTGACGATATCTCTCTCTCTCTTTCACACACACACACACACACACACACACACACACACACACGGGCGTGCACTTATATTTATTCTGTAAGTTAGACATTCATGCAAGAAAATATATTATAGGCCTACTAGTAAACATTAGAAAAGAAATAGATGTGTATTTAAAATATATATTTTGTTACTTTCAAGATCTTACACACACAGCAACTGTAACTGTAAAGTGATCAAATAACATCTAAAATAATCAATACACCCTTTACTTACCAGGTGGATCTTCAGTATTTCTGCATATGCTGTAACAATACTCGTTGCATTTGGATACACATTTAAAGAGACACATCCTGCATACATTGGAACAGAAGTTCACAGAAGGTGTTATAACGTTTGCTACCCTCCGAATTTACCCAGGCTAACTAGTGGAGAAGGGGTGGGGTTCCTTGATAGATATTAACACCACCGATGTCAGTATCAAGAAGTGTGAGGGGTAACCAGAAATCAAATTCACTTATATATAGTTTTTTTTTTTTTTTTTTTTTTTTTAAAAGGGCCCAACTCCGTGCAGGGAAAACCAACAGGCGATCACGGAGATTCAATGTCCCAATAAGGTTGACCACTAAACCACTTGATAAGGCAGTTTGCTCAAATTTACTATACCAATCATGTAAGGTATACAAAATAAGAAATCATATTCTATTTTATTAAGATTTGCTTGTATCTCCAAATAACAATGAGAGTAAATGACTGTATATCATTAGCTGATGCTGCAATAATAATAAATGTTTAAACTGACAACAACTTAAATCTAAATAACTTATGTAATACGCTATACTAATATATACAGTATTTATGTGGCGCAGAAGTGATAATCCCTCGAAGCGTAACTCTCCGCAAGTCCGTGTCGAAACATCAGTCGTGGCACAGTTTAGGAAATTAATCAAGGAAAAGATACACTCACCACAAGTTCTCCGCGTAATGCACGCACAATCGAACAGTAAGCGTATTGAAAGTCCAGGTCGGTCGCGGAACGCGGCGGCGGAATGCGGAAATCCGCAGCGGCGGAAAGAAGTCTCCAGATGACAGCACCAAGCCCCAGGTGTGAAAATGCTCCAAAGTAACAGCAATCAGGGTCCCAGACAGTTCAGGAATCAAAATTAAAACCCTTTTCGCACTAGGCTAAGTGCATAGATCCTCACGTTGAGAAAAGGGTTGTACTGCAGCGCTTGAAACGTTGACTCTCAGTAGTAGGCGAACTTGACCAGCAATGACTCATTTCAAGACTGCCACAATCTTGGGTTCCTACATAGTTAGGCTTCCTACCGAGTTGGGGTCTTATCAGTTGCTGATAAGAACGGACCACCTGGGTAGATCGTAACAGCTGTGCTCTAGATATCGACATTGTTTGCATGCACAACAATGATAACAATACTCAGGTTGATCAGGCCTGATTTTGACAAAGTATTGAGCTATTTTACTGTCACACGTTACTGTGGAACACATAAATCAATTCGATATGTGTACAGTATAATTAAAAACTCAATTAATAATAGTTATTATAGAGATATGGTAGTATAAGAATTTGTAATATACATATATGTAAGTAATATGTAGAATAAGAATGGACAGGGTGAGGCCAGTGCACCGACAGTCTGTCGCCAGCCAAAATTAAAATATAATAGAAGCCTGTACCTGGTATGTCATAAACACATAAAATGTTTTGTGTATAAGAAACAGCAAAAAACGAACAAGTACCATTAGGAAAGCGGGTCGGTGTCCTTCAGAAGACAAAAGGTGACACCCCAATATTTATTGCAATTTTAGAAAGTAGCGTCGTTTTTACCAAGTTAATCGGCCACGTGGTAAAAAATACGTGCCCGAACTGATTGACCAATAAGCAACAGCGTCAATAGTAAGCGCGAAAGAATTACGATTTCTGAATGGAGAATTTCAAATCCACCGGGGAATATTTCAAACCCTGGCCAATGAAAGTGTCATCAACCAGGACGGTGGTAAGGGAATCAGTAGACAAACTATAAAAAGAGAGAAGCAAGTGAAAAAAGGGAGTTTAAATTTCAAGACAAGCACGGGAAATCTGCGTTACTCTGTACAAGTATTCAATAATATAATTATAACGGAACGTTATACTAGCTTTGTTTAAGATTTATAGAATAGCTCGGTAAATAAAAGTCGAGAAAGAACAAGTTAAAGTATAAAGAAGAATATTGTATTGGTGCGCGTAAAGTACATATTATGAAGATATTTCATATGTGCGCGTAAAGTTGAATTGAGAAAGTATATTTATTTATGTGCGTGACGTTAAGTACAACGCGAGCGTGTGATACAAAGTTAAGAAGTGGTAATCAATTATGTTTGGTGGAAGTGAAGTGAAATGAGCAACGTAGAACACCAAAACCAGAGTCTTGTGGAATCCGGCAAACAAGTAACAGTATAATAGTCTTTAATAATTCACAACTCTAATGTACAAACACAGAAATTAATGTCTACCATAAGTGTCACTCATCTCATTCTCAAAAGACCCACACTTGTTCAGATACTAACGATTCAGTTTATGTGATATGACATGCTAGAAAGGGTATTTAGTAGAATTATTGTATAATCAAGTGAATGAAACAAAATATAATAAGAATAGCATTCTAGTACGAGTCGAATACTTGCATATAAAAATTATTAAGAAATTCATGTTAGTTAAGAAATATTATGCTATATGTTAATTAGAGTATTGAATATATATGTGTGTGTGTGTGTGTGTGAATAAAATAATGTTGCGGCTCGTTAAACCGAAGAATACTTAAATAATGGTAATCTTGAAGAATAGTAATCAAGTGAATACTAATACCTTGAAATTAGTTGTAAAATTGTGTATCAAGCATCTCAGTGTATATTAGACCATAATGTTTATGATCAAATTTCAGATGCCATGTTTGTAATAAGAATGAAATAATATAGGATATTAGTATCTGAACGGATTGAGTTATTATTTATTAATAAACCCTGGGATACCCTGCTCTGGCGCCCAACCGAATTAATGATTGATATAATAATGAGTGGATGTATTTAGTTACACAGATATTAAATCTAATTCATAAATAGTATAAATCATTATAATTACTGCCCAAACGAAGTGCTGGCTTCAAAATTGTTTAATTTGGCACTCCGAACAAAAGGTGTATCAAGAGTAAATTTAATATTGTCGCCAACAATGTGGTGCAAACTTAAGAGAATTTAATAGTGTCCCTTTAGATAAATATCCAGCTACCAGACAGCTCAATAAGCTTCAGCTGCTGTAGCTTCCAGGATTGTAATCACATGAAAACTTAACAACAAACATGTTTCAAACAGCAAACCTTAACAAACATTATATTTCATTTCATTTAAAACTTGAAAAATATTTACAGTTTAATCATATTATATTATCAGTATATATGTTAAAACATTCAGTTTTTTAAATCAGTATTAATTATTGATATATAAAAATATTGAATATAATAATAATAATTAATATAATTTGAATATAAATTGAATTGAATATAAAAATTAAAATTTACCTCCTGTAATTTATATTTACAAATACACCAAACATAAGATCGTTTTATGTGTGACACTAGAGTTATATTGATTGTATTAAGCCATTCAAACTCAGTTTAGTTATTTACAAAATTCAATAGGCCCATGTATCAAACAAGCATTATTATAGGATTTGGGATTATATTATTATTAGGTGGCTACCTAACTTGGGATTCTGAAATAATCAACTTCGAAACATGACATACTTGGTTCGTTCCTAGGGAAAATAATTTAGTGTTATCTGGAGGTGCCAAAAAAAATCATCTACTTTTTAATACCTGAGAAGCAAAGTTGACAGCATCTACAAAAAGGCATTTAATGATATTAAATATACAGATAGATATTTCTACATGGACAAGTTTTAACAGCCAGTGACTGGGTTTTAGAGAAATGAAGTACATATGTTAGTGTCAGCTGCACCAAGGTGTGTGTTCTATACCCAAACTGGGTAAAACGAAAACAATATGGCTTTTATAGTGTAGTAACGTAATCTTCCTTTCCAACTAGCAAGCTGTATATCTGCGTTGTAACCCCTCTATTCCAGGTTGACATTAAAGTAGCCGATAGGTGCTACATAAAAGCAAGATTCTGATAATACTGTGTCTTCCTGTGTGCACATGTGCACACGCACACACACGCACGCGAGCACACACACACACACACACACACACACACACACACACACACACACACACACAACTTCAGAGATCCACACAAATGGTTGGTTACAAAAATGAAGATTGCTCCAAACAAAAACAAAAAATAATAAGAAAATATGTGCTACCATGTGTTTATGTAGACTGGAATAGATTTATTCACATCGGCCTATTGTCATGCCTAAGAAAATGCAAAGTGCATACTAAATTCTATGTCATATTTTTAAGTTTTACATTTTCCAGTTTATACAAATTACTATATTCTGAAAGTTGTAAGTAGAATTAGTGTTGTCCATCTCCTGCTCTTGTCATGTCTGAAGGCGATGTTTCCTGGTTTAATATGATTGTTGCCTGGTGAGTTACCCAAGTTTCACCCAATACCATGCAAAATCGCCTTTACCAAAGAACAAACTATTACATGGAGCTGCTGCTGTTGGTCCAGAGACTGTCCCGATTACATCACTTCCACAATATCCCTCTGGTATCTCAGCTTCAAGGATACAAAGAAAACACTTAAAGCTAAGTCACCCAAGTGGTAAAGTGCAGTATTAACCATGGTAGTTGTTGCTCACGAATAAACTTTCCTTATCCACAAATGAAATACAACTGTGATACATTTGTTTATAGAACTGTTTCACAATGGCATTTCGTTCTTGGTACGGAATTACAACTTATGCCACTTCTGTCCACGAGAAAAGTAGATCAGCTGTGTGATAAGTCATGTTATAGACATAAGTAAGAGTATAAGATTTTAGATATAAGAGTGTATACTTAATGCATTAAAATTACGTACAAGAGCCATACTACTGCAGCACATATAGCCTATGTATACACAAAGTGTATTATGATTCAGTAGGCCTATATACGATTTAACAAAACAGTGCTAAGCACCATCATAAAGAATACATTAACATGCTGAATTATATGTAACCAATTCCTTGTGCAGATACAGAAGATTTCGTATGAAATTTTATGTAGTGAAGACTTAACATATGCGCAGAGTATAAATTTGCGCAAGATTAAGCTGGTTTACAAGAAAAAGGCCTATCTATTGTGATCTCTGACACCAACTGCTATCGTGCAAGTGCATCATTCTATGTGAATGATAGGCCTATATTATAGACCTAAACCATTCAGATGTAGAAATACAAGCATCATTCACATAAAATATCGTTCAGTGCTTGTCATATGCTCGCAAAATAGAAAAATAAGTCTACAGTAATTAGATATTGCATACTTGTCTTAATGCATTGTGTGTAACGAAGGGGCGCAGCCAGGACTTATTCTGAGGGGAGGTTCTAGAAAAACCTGTGAGAGAAATTTTAGGTTTCTTGAATATAACTACTTGTAGTCAAGACGATAAATGTGAAAAAATAAAGGTTACATTTAAAAATACCTAAACTTTAACAAAGTCATGAAACAATAAAAAATTACATCATACAGCACCTTGATGAATGCCAGATTCTTTCTGTGCAGCATGGTCACTTGCTCGCAACACAAGGAGTTAAGATGTAAGTCCCCATTGTATGATATGGCATGCAAGAGAGTGCTTGTGGATCTTACTTAGTATACAGAGTGTCTCTTATCCATATAACAATCTACTCTAAAGTACACATACGAGATAAGCCATTTTTCTCAGTGGAATCAGTCACCGAGTGACACGTTGACGACTTTGTCACTGCGGACTGCAGGTAACATGGCTATGACATTTAAAACACGAGCGACGGCAGTTACCTAGAGCAAGCAACGACACCAGTACACCATTCGTGCCAAACGTATCGTAAATACAGTCCTATTTATTGTAAATCTACGACGTAAGCCACGCACTGCTGTAATCGATGTTTTGCAACCACGGGCTATAGGTAATGTGTTTCTCTAATGACACTAAAATAAAATGAGATATACCATTACCTACAGCCAGCAGAAGCAGCGTGGTTAGTGTTTCGGAGATTTGATTTGTTTTTATATTCAAGACTTCCGAGAACAAAAAAAGCGTAACAAGGACAAGGTCAGACAGCGTAACAAATGATTCTAGGAGCACGTTACGTGTTAGAGGTGAGGAAGAGATAGGAATTGAACCAAGACGCCTGGAAGAGGTCACTTGAGAAGGCCAGGACTCGATATGGGTTCTAGAGCCTTAGGAATTAAATGGCATGCAAACAAAATATAAATACACTTTTGATGATAAATAGGAATAACAAAGAAAAAAGAAATCAATTTTATAGATATGGTACACTCCATCTAAAAAAATAAGATTTCTGTAAATATTATTTTTGTTTCATCTTCACGCATCTTAGTTTTACACAGTAAAAAGAAGATAGAGACAAAGAAAAAACTCAAATAAGGATATCATTCTGTTTGAAGTACACGAACGTGCAACGGTGCAATGAGTGACCAGATTGACTACAGTATCCTCCTTTGCCGCAGATAGACGGAGAAATGACCCGTTAAGATCTCCCCGTTGCACAATTCGACGCTCAGTAAGGTAACGCTCCCTTCTGCTCAGCGGAGCACTACGTCGTGATCTGGAAAAATAACTGTATGCAGAACCATACATGACTTCCATGTTCTAAGATTTATATTTAAATTCATTTTCGAAATGAAATATTTCCATAGAAACTACTTCTTTCTACTTCTTGCTTCAGCCTTAACCACAGTACTGTGGTCACTAACGTATAGGCCTACCACCTCACTTTAGCGCACACGATTTTTACTGATGATGGCAGCCGATGGCACTGCCGAAACGTCTGGTCTTGCAGATTACTATTATGACTTTAGTCGATATAGTAAATATCTTTGTGGTTAGCAATATAGCTTATGTTGAAGAGGGAAGATCTAAATTAGATTACCCTTTATTTAGGATATTTAGACACTTAGGGTATTTATTTATTTGGAAAGTTATTTAGATGTGAGTAATTCCTTATCTGTCAGGTGAGACAATCATTCGATCAAACTTGCATTAAATGAATGTGGTACTGTCCTTCAGAGTAAATTGTGTTGATTATCTTACTTACAAAATCCTTTGGTATGATACTGAAGAAGTCAATTAAGAGTGAAAGGTCAAAGCTGACAACAGTTTCAGATCATCTGGTTACAGAATACCATATTCCCTGTGCAACTGCGGATGTAATATTAGAGGACCTGCATCTATAAAATGTAACAAAGTCACAGTGATGGGAATGCTCTAAGGTGACGATAAGACTGCAAACTGGGGCCAGGGTCAGCAACAGTAATGTATTCTAGACCGCCAAATTTCTATGGAGTGCTTTGCTAAATACTTTGTGATTTGTAAATTTCTGTGCTTGATGCAAACTATTTGCATCCAAAACCTTGTCTACAAAACAAAATCAAGTGGTGGCGCTGCAGAAAACTTGAAATTAATGAATAGGCCTAGTCTACAATAATAGCAAGTAGGCCTAAGACCACTTGTGGTTTTTTTTTTAAAATCTCCATCCTTTTTGAAATCACGCATGTAATCACAACATGATACTATTATTATAGTACATTAAGTTGGGTGATTTCTCTCTCTCTCTTCTCTCTCTCTCTCTCTCTCTCTCTCTCTCTCTCTCTCTCTCTCTCTCTCACACACACACACACACACACACACACACACACACACAAATTTAGAGATTTACACAAGTCGTTGGTTACAAAAATCAAGATTACTCCAAGCAAAAACAATAAAGTAAGAATAAAATATCTTCTAAGACTTATTTATGTACCTAGCTCGAATAGACTTGGTCACAAAGGGCTATTGTCATGCCTGTAATGCGAAAGTAATCCGTGCTCAACACAAAATACTTAATTCTATGTATGCCTACGTTATATTTTTTAGATTTATTTTTCCAGTTTGCACACATTATTACTTTCTGAAAACTATAACTGAGTAGTGTTGTTCACCTCTTGATCACGTCGTCATGTCTGAAGCCTCTGTTCTCTGGTGTAACACGATTGTTGTCCGGTGAGTTACCCAAGTTTTACCCAAGACCGCGCAAAATCGCCCTTACCAAAGAACAAACTATTACATGGAGCTGCTGCTGTTGGTCCAGAAAGAGACTGTCCCGACATCACTTCCACAATATCCCTCTGGAATCTCAGCTTTAAGGATACAAAGAAAACACTTAAAGCTAAGTCACCAAAGTGATACAGTGCAGTACAGTGCAGTATCGTAGCTGCTGCTCACGAAGAAACTTTCCTTATCCACAAACGAAATACAACTGTGATACATTTGTTTATAGAACTGTTTCACAACGGCATTTCGTTCTTGGTACGGAATTACAACTTATGCCGCTTCTGTCCACAAGAAAAGTAGATGTAATGAACAGCAGACGTTTAGGCTATCAACCAGAGCTCAAACTAAAGTTACTGAACGCGTACTACATATTGTACGTTAAAGAACATACTTTTTCCTAAACAAATTTGTCACATTTAGTCAACATTATGCTTCCTGACTGTTGCTTCTGAAAAAATTTTAAAGAAAGATAAGGAATATTGTAAGAAATGTGTAAGTTTTAGACACTCACGGCGTGTTGCATTAGTGTTCGTGCAAAATCTGTAAATTCGTGTTCACCGAACGTAATATGCTGTTGTTCCCATAGGCCTATAGCTGCTGCACATAGTAGGCTTACGTTCTGTACACAACCACGACGCATGACTTAGACTAGGCGATACTTCATGAAATTAGACACAAAACATGAAAGTCGATTTATTAACTGACAGTGCTAAGCACAATCATAAGGAATACATTAACACAATGAATTAGATGTATTCAATTCCTTGTGCAGGTACAGATTTCGTTCGAGATTTTACGTAGTGAAGACTTAACATATGTGCAGAGTATAAATTTGCACAAGATTAAGCTGGTTTACAAGAAATAGGCGTATCTACCGTGATCTCTGACACCAAGTGCTATCGAGCAGTGCATCGTTCTTTGTGAATGATATAATATAGGCCTAAATCATTCAAATGTAGAAACACAAGCATCATTTACATGGAATATCGTTCAGTTCTTGTCAAATGCTCGCAAAATACAAAAATTAGTCTACAGTAACTGGCTATTGCATACTTGTCTTAATGCATTGTGTGTAACGAAGGAGCGCAGCCAGGACTTATTCTGAGGAAAGGTTCTAGAAGAAGCTGTGAGGGAGATTTTAGATGTCGTGAATATAACTACTTGTAGTCAACACGATAAATGTGAAAAAATATGGGTTACATTTAAAAATATCTAAACTTTAAGAAAGTCGTCAAACAATAAAAATGACATCATACAGCCGCATATATATAATATAGGACTACACGATATCGGAAAACTGCTACAAATTTACTCCTCGCCTATGCAGACGCAGCTAGCGCTAAATGGTCCAGAGACTGTCACGACGACATATTTCCACAATATCGCCCTGGAATCTTAGCTTTTAGGATACACAGAAAAACATAAAACTAAGGCACCAACGTGATACAGTACGGTCGTTGTTGATATCCATGGTCGTTGTTGCTCGCGAAGTAACTTTCCTTATCCATAAACGAAATACAGCGTGATGCATTTGTTTATAGAACTGTTTCACAACGGCATTTCGTTCATTGTACGGGAATCCAACGTACGCCCCCCCCCTTCTGTTCAGAAGAAAAGTAGATCAGCTGTGACATAAGAGTCATATATAGCAGTATCTGTAAGAGCTGAAGGTAAATTTTTTTTTTATTTGGCCTTAGTAAATACGTGTCTGTAGCCTAAATATTTCCAGCAAATGGAATTAAATCGTTTTACTTGTTTTGCTACAGAAATTAATAAAATTTCCATAAAATGGGCTTTACAGATCCTCAAAAACAAACACACATTTCAAAATCGCTCTACGGGATGCACAAATAGGCCTACGCGGATGGCTTTAATTTTATTGAATTTAGCATACGAATCACTTCACTGAAAATCTAAATCTATTCACAGTAGAAATCATTAAGCAGTTCTAAAAATTGCATTCGTAAACTAATAAACGCATTTTACAGATAGCATATGTAACCTTTTATTTCAGAACAAATAGGCTATGCACAAAATGGGTAGGTCTTTTATCACAATGTATCTTTTTAGGACACATGTCATTAATAATCCCATTAACCATATTGTTCCACACCTAAGAGGCAGGAAAAATGCATTGCACCCTCTTCCATCAGCTACTCTCTGTAACTTACATACAGAGAGCATTGCCCGGGAGTCACGAGCTTGGACGTTGGAAGTAGGATTTGCTGGCAGAGCTGACTCGATTGATCGAGCTCTGACTCATTCGTCAGTATCAGTGGGCGTTGACCGAACTTAAGTTGGTTGTTCTTGGCGGCAAAGAAACAACACTGTTCGGTACCTTTTACCAGCCTACTGCTTACTACTGGATAACCTGTCCGCACACAGGCTGTGGTGTTTTGAAATTTTATACAAAGCAAGAAATGGGAGAATCTGTATAACGTGAATAAAACTGAAAAAGCGAACCTAGAGCAGCAACAGTTCCAATGACACTGTGAAACACGAAATCATAAAAACATAAAAATAAAAATCATTTCTTCACAGTAGAAATCCTTAGGGTGTTCTATAAAGTGCATTCGTAAACTACTAAACAAATTTTGCAGATAGCATATGAAACCTTTCATTTCAAAACAAATAGGCTATGCACAAAATGGATAGGCCTTTTATCACAATGTGTCTTTTTCGGACACATGTCATTAATAATCCCGTTAACCAAACTGTCCCACACTGAAGTCACATCGTACACTCTTCCATCAGCTACTCTCTGTAACATACATACAGAGGGCACATTGCCCGGGAGTCACGAGCTTGGACGTTGGAAGTAGGATTTGCTGCCAGAGCTGACATGATTGCTCGAGCTCTGACTCACTCGTCAGTATCAGTGGGCGTTGACCGAACTTAAGTTTGGTTGTTCTTGAGACGCCAAAGAAACAACACTTTTCGGTACCCTTTACCAGCCTTTGACTCTCCCCCCCCCCGGGGCAAAATACGAAATCGTCCCGATATATGTACGTGTGTTATTTACGATGGAAAATGTATTAAACCACTTGGCTTCTTTCTTAACTTGGAACGAGCAAAACTCGTCTATTAAATTCTAAAAAAAAAAACATTTTTATTGTCGTGTCTGCTTCTTTAAGACTTCTTTGGACTGTTAGACTTCTGTTCAGTCGAACACTTTTTTTTCTTTTTTTTCGTAGCTGCTGATACTGATACCACAATCTTCTTTATGGCATATTCTCATACATTGGCCTAATAATTTTACAAAAATATTTTTAATGAATGTGAAAACTTTTTTACTTGATAAGAGTTAATATTAATTTGTAATAACCAACATACTGTTCACTAATCAGCAGTAACTGGAGTCTCATTAACGTAACTTAAAGCTTGTTAGGGCGTACCGTCAATAATTCCACCCATCCTATGGCGCCCCCAATGTCAAGCGCTCCTGGGGAAATGTTCAAGTTTTCTGTTTATAAATACAGACCTAACCAGAGACGCCCACCACCAAACATCGCTTGCATACGTGAACAATTAACGTAGAAACCTGTTTTGCTGGCTCAGTGTTACCCGTCCGTAGACTCCAGTCAGTACGCGGTACAACTTTGCTACGCTGGCCACAAACCACAGTCAATATAGCTACGTTATCGGTATCAACACACTGACGATTTTAACTTTGGTTTTAATTTAATTCCCTTGAAGCTTCTGATGGGAACAATGGGTTCTAGTTAGTATACAGAGTGTCTCTTATCCATATAACAATCTACTGTAAAGTATACATATGAGATAGGCCATTTTTCTCAGTGCCATCAGTCACAAAATGACGCGTTGATTATGGCTTTGTCACTGTGAACTGCAGGTAACATGCCTCGCCAATGACATTTAAAACACGAGCGACGGCAGTTACCTACAGACAGCAACGATACCAGAAGTACAGTAGTGCCAAACGTATCGTAAATACAGTCTTATTTATTGTAAATGTACAATATAACCACCCAGTGCGGTAATCGATGTTTTGCAGCCACGGGCTATAGGTAACATGTCTCTCTTATGACACCGAAATAACATGTGATAAACCGTTACCTATGGCCAGCAGATGGAGCGTGGTTCGTGTTTCGGGGATTTAATTTTTTTTTACTAAAGACTTCCAAGAACAACAAAAGCGTAATAAGGACAAGGACAGACAGCGTAACAAATGATTCTAAGAGAACGTTACGTGTTAGAGGTGAGGAAGAGATAGGAACTGAACCAACACGCTTGGAAGAGGTTCTAGAACCTTAGGAATTGAATTAAATGGGATGCAAACTAAATATTAGGCAGGTTTGATGATAAATAGGTATAACAAGAAATAAGAAAGAAATCAATCTTACACCTATCGTATATTCCGTCCAAAAAATCACATTTTTGTAAAAATTATTTTTGTTTCTTCTTCAGGGATCCCAGTTTTAATCAGATATAAACAATAACAAGAAGAGAGAGTCATAGAGAAAACTCAAATAAGAATATCATTCTGTTTGAAGTACACGAACTGCACCGGTGCAATGCGGGACCAGTTGACTGCAGTATCCTCCTTTGGCGCAAATAGACGGGGAAATGACCCGTTAAGATCTCCCCGTTGCACAATTCGACGCTCAGCAATGTAACGCTTCCGTCTGCTCGGCGGAGCACTACGTCGTAATTTAAAAAAATATCGGTATGCAGAACCATACATGGCGTCCATGTTCTAAGATTTACATTTAAAATCATTTTCGAAATGAAATAGCCTATTTGCATAGAAACTAGTTCTTTCTACTTCTTGCTTTAGCCTTATCCACAGTACTGTGGTCACTAACGTACTATACTGTGCAAATTAATTGGGACTAAGTAAAAAAATCACTCTTTTTCAAAAAACTATGCTTTTATTCGTACTATGCCTTTATATACACTGATAAATACATGTATTAGTATGAAGTATGTCCTCCTTTAGCAGAAATGACCTCTTGAAGACGTTTTGGCATTGACTCCACTAGATTAGTGCACATATTCTTGATTTCATCATCGTGGAACCACACTTTTATAGCACTAGTTATCATGCGTTCTTTTGTCGAACAGTCCATCTTACCTAAACGACTCTTCAAAATATTCCACAAGTTCTCAATGGGATTTAATGAATTCATCTTACCTTGAACGGGAACTAAGCTTTCAGTGCCATTTGTAGTGAAAAAACCACAAAACATCTGTTTCAGAGGGTGTTTTACAGTTTGCTGGAAATGCTCAGGTCTGAGAGGTTCACTGTCACCTCGTCTCACGACATTTCCTTTGTAACCCTGCACAAATAAATGAGTTTCATCACTAAAAATTACCTTCTTCCAGTCGTCAGCAGTAGAGGGAAAATGCCGGTTCTGGCTCACAAAGGAATGCCGCCTTCTTAAAAAACAATAAAAAAACACTAAAAAACATGATCTCAGAGATGACGCCGCCACCGCTGGACCCGCAGCATCCCGATGGACCACAGCACCGCGAATTTCCGCGAATAAATTTTTTAATTTTTTTAATTTTATTTTTTTATTTTTTTAATTAAATTGATTTGGTGGGATGATGTTCAATGGACCACCAGCATCCGTCAATATACTTTTTTATTTTTTTAAGAAAGCTGATTTGCATATCAGTGGGTGGTGTTGGGTGGGAGGTTGTTTTTTTTTTTCATATCAGTGGGTGGGGGGTGGTTCCAACTCGAAGCATTATAGTGTATACTAAAATATATGATCAGGTGTACCAACCTTTGCATGAGTTCAAATTCGTCGTGTGTTATAATGTATATTAAATCTATATGATCAGGTGTACCAACCTCTGTAGTATTATTATAGTGTATAGATATTTTATATGAGCAGGGTTGTCAACATTTTCTGCGGTGGGGGGAGGGAAATTCAAATATGTGTTATATAGTGTATATATTAAAATATATGATCAGGGTTACCAATCTTAAATTATTGTGTGCGTGTATAGAGCAGATCTGCCAACATTTCTTTCTCTTCTGTGGTGGGAAATTCAAACTATATATGATCATAATTGTTACTCTCTCTCTCTCTCACTCACACGGTGTGTATGTCTCTCTCTCTCTCTCTCTCTCTCGTTGTCAAACGTTATGCTCACCGGCATTATAGTGTATATTAAAATATATGATTAGGTGTACCAACCTTTACATGAGTTCAAATTTGTCGCGTGTTATAATGTATATTAAATCTATATGATCAGATGTACCAACCTCTGTATTATTCGTCCTCTCACTCCCTCTCTCTCTCTCTCTCTCTCTCTCTCGCTCTCTCACACGTTGTGTATGTCTCTCTGTATCTCTCTCTCTCACTCTCTCTTGTTGTCAAACCGTTCTCCTCTCTCTCTGTGGTCAGTACCGAGCGCATGTATATGAAATTAGAAAGTTTATATTTATTCGACAAATATTAACGTCCTCTCACTCTCTCTCTCTCGCTTTCTCTCTCTCTCACTCTCACTTGTTTCAACTGTGTCAACAAATAGTAACGTCCTCTCTCTCTCTCTCTCTCTCTCTCTCTCTCTCACTTTCACACGTTTCAACTATGCAAGGTTCCATACCCTTTCTCCTGTCTCCCTCTCGTACATTGAGTAGTCGGTGTGATGAATAAATAATTTTAGCCCTCTCTCTCTCTCTCGTTGTCAAAACGTCGTCTTCATTTTTCAATGTATTAAATAATTAATAAATAGTTTTATAATGCAGTCAGTGTGATTGATCCTTGTTAGAAATATATATATTTGGCGTCAATGAACTACTTACCTGTTATGTTGTTACAGATGACAAATCCATACGTTAACGGCTTAGCAATCTGGTACAATACTTCTGTTTTAAGGTTGCAGTTTACACACACACACACACACACACAGGTTCAGTAGTGTATAGCGAAATAAATTAAAATTATACACACACATGAAAACGGCGGCTGAAATTCATACAAATCTTCTGATGTAACAGTTCACAAAAAATAAATTAATTGTACACATGTTCAGAGGTGTAGAGTGAAATAAAATAAAGTCATAATTTGTTTAAATGATTAAATATATTTTAACATTCACAATATAAAATTCACAATTAAATAAATACATTAGAAATTGATATTTTTCGAAAGTTTATATATAATTGTGTGTCGTACTTGTAGAAGAAGCAACCTGCAACATAACAATACAACAACAACATTAAAATCATGTTAAATATCACACACACAGATGCACACGCAACGCGCGCACATACAGACGCATACGCAACGTAATCACACACACACACACACACACACATACATACGCATACGCAACGTAACCAAACACGCAACGCGCCCACACACAGACGCAAACGCAACGTAATCATACACATACATACAATGTGTACACGTTTGGTTTGAATCATGTAGGGCCAATAAACAGATAACAGATTTAAATATGCTATAGTCATTGTAAGACGTTACAATCATTGAAGTGTTTAATAAGTAAATTGTATGTATGTATATATCACTGAATAATAATAATATAATCGTTCTAGTGTTAACGTTTGCTGCAACAGGTAAAGCAGTTACAAATAATTACATATAGGTTCAGAGGCGTATAGTGAAATAAATTAATGTGTCGTACTTGTAGAAGAAACAACAACAACATTAAAATCATGTTAAATATCACACACACACACACACACACACACACACACACACACACACACGCGCGCGCATACGTAACGTAATCACACACATACATACATACAACGTACACACGTTTGGGTTACACCACACGTGCACGCACACACACACACACACGCACACGCACACACATATACAGACAACGTGCATACGAATCATGTACATGTAGGTCCAATAAAACAGATAACAGATAACAGATTTAAATATGCTATAGTCATTGTATGTATGTATGTATATATCACTGAATAATAATAATATAATCGTTCTAGTGTTATCGTTTGCTGCAACAGGTAACGCAGTTTACAAATAATTACATATAGGTTCAGAGGCGTATAGTGAAATAAATTAAAAAAATTGTTTATTAAAAGTAGTTTGTCACCTTAACGAGATACAATTTCCACATGCGCTGTCTGGTTCTTCATCCCTCGAAACACAAGATGTAGGTCGCTGGGATTTATATGACGGAGTTCTTCATCTGTAAAGACGTCAGCATACCTCTTAGGTAGATATACACGATAGCGGCGCTCACAATCTTCCAACGTTACAAGCACAGACTTCCCATATCGCGTGTCCACATGCAACATGTTAACGATCGGATACTGTTTGTCCACTGTTAATTCTGCACAACGTTTGTACTCAATAGCAGAAACTGCGTTGAATTTTGTGATAAACGACATTATTTATGAGAAGTGAAGACGTCTGTATCAAGCGAGGTGGAACCATACAATGTCAGAATATTCGCTACAAAGAAGACTAGTGAAAGGAATGGTGTGGCCATCAGGAAAGTTCACTTTCATCGCCTGAAGCTTTGCATGTACATACACACAGGCAGAATTAGCGCTGTTACAAAATATATATATTAGGAAAGTCCACAGAAATAGTTATCGCTAGATCCGTTCTAAATAAGTTAATGTCTTTTCAAATAGTATTCTCTGCACTACAGTCAAACATACGCACACACAGTGATAAAAAAATTGTGTATTAAAAGTAGTTTGTTACCTTAACAAGTACTGTTATCCTACGCCGTTTTTCCTCATGCCACGAAACACGAGATGTAGATCGCTGGGGTTTTATAAATTGTTTATTAAGTCTTTTAGAAATGGTCTTATACTTGAGCTTGGCCTGTTGACTATTGCTTTTAATTTTGTAATTTCTACAGGTGTTAACCGTTTCGGAGAAAAAAACCATTTATGGAGAAGATCCTCCTCCTCTTGTTTTGATATGGTATTTATTCTATGATCCATCCTTCTTGTTCCTATAATAATAACAGTACCTGCTTCATTATCATATACATTATGTGCTATATATAAATATATACATAAGGCTTTCAACACACACATCATAAATCCAGAACAGGAAAGGTATTATAACAAATATTACGAAAACAAGTACGTATGGTCACGTACATAGATCAACGTTTAAACAAACAGATTAATACCTGAATAAATTTTTTTTTTTTTTAAACAGGACAGCGTATTATCTATATAACGTTCTGTTTCAGATAAGAATAGTTTGAATATAAAATGAAAGGGTACGTTGTATTTTGTTATGAGAAAATGCATTTCTAAATTTCGTTACATTTGACAAAAGATCTTATTGATCAGACGTATGAGTAATTATATTAATCCTTATGTAGAAAATACGCACGCATTCGTAAAATATAGCACTCAGGTGTAGGGCAATTAATCCTTTTTTGTATTGAACGTATTTAAGTAGGTCTACTCGTGATATCAGTAAATTCTGTCCAAATGTATAGTACATAAACGTACCCAGTAATCGCTTCTTGAGTTACTCGATTGATGTTCATGTTAAAAGATTGATGACTCATGTAATAATACAGATTAACCTCGTATAATAATAATGACAGGACAGTGTATTTAGAACACTTAAAATTGGAAATCTACAAACTCATCAAAAATATCTGTCAAACAAAAACACTGTTCTTGACAACAGTAACTGACCTAAGCACATGTGCTTCATTAGGCAACAGACCAAAAAATCAAATAGACGACTATAAGCACAATTTAAATAAAATCTGAATATTCAATAAAATTATGTTTTTTTTTTTTTTTACTTAGTAACATATGCAAATCTTTTACTTACCTCTTAAATGTTGTTGTTGTTATACACAATAGTCGATTGTACGATGAGTGTCTCATACAAATGAGAAATAGTGACATGTCGTCTTGTGTGTATATATATATCATACGGCGGTAGCGTACACGTTTGAAAGTTGATACACATTAAATTATCTCTCTCTCACACACACATTACAGAGATTGATATTAATTGCATGTATGTTCAGAGGTTTGGTGTCTAAATCGATGCATTTTACTTTCACTTTCTAATTTGACACATGGCTTACTTCCATACATAAATAGCTATCGTCTACGAGTGTTGCTAAACGAAATTAAAAAATGTTGTAATACATAACGTCCTATGAAATAAATATGGTATGTTTTTAGGACAGCCAAAAGCATGAAAGTATTATTTAAATCTGTATGGAAGTCATATATAAATATCGAGTCAGCGCGACACAACGTAACATGATTCATGTCAACGTCGTATGTATGTGTGTGCGTGTGCGTCTATGTGTTCGTGTGTGTGCGTGTTTGGTTACGTTGCGTATGCGTCTGTGTGCGTGCACGTCGGATGTGTGATTACGTGTGCGTCTGCATTATCGTTATTTTGACTGAGCTATGTTTCTACCCTAGAAATTTCGATGTTTGTGGACATAGTATGTCATTCGTAGACGATAGAGTGGAAAGAAGGTGACAAACCTATGAAGGAACATGAAAAAGTTTCATCTACATGACAATTTCTAAACGATGTTAAGAGTGAGACTTTTCATACACGCACCAATAGACATAGTATGTATGACTCAAACGTTAATTCGCATCAGCAAGTTTGCACGCTACATAATTACAAAAATAATTTCTTAACTGTGACAATTGGTATTGAACTTTTTACCTTGTTCAGTCTGCTCCTCCCCACGTTCCTGCTGAAGGTTAGCTAGTCGTGGTTTTGGACTTGATAATGATTGAGACACTGAAAGGCCTCGTCCGAAGCATGACAGGTAGCAGTTCAGCAAGTAAGCACGACAAAGTTGGAATTACAGAGACTGCTTATTTAAATAACAATTAAGATGAATGAAGATGATTCGTCAATTTGATACCTGAAGGAAGAGAGAATGTACAGGTGAACATATGGACGTAGACTTGTCAGTTTGGCTATTCCTGCCGTTACCTCGACACTTCGAGCTGTTACGACTTTTTTAACTCTACAGTCACATTAAATTTGTAAAGTGGGCAACCAGAGTATCCTATCGAGGTAACAACGTCTCTTTCTGCTAAAACCTCTGTGTAGTAGTCAGTGAGTTGACGGAAGAAACGGTAATGGAAGTAATCATAATCAGCTGGAAGGATTAAACAAAGGATGGTGTGTTCCGGCCTCAAACAATTAAAGAGTCTAGAGCTGGCCACTCCAGCGCTTCCTCGAACGCCCCAAACCTCTCCGTCCTTTCTGCTTGTAGTTCCATAATTATTTGGGAATGCGGCAGTCATCCATTCGGCAAAGATGTTCCCACCAATTCAGACGATACTAGGCAATCCTGTCGCGTATACTCATAATATTCTGTTAATGCCGTATATATATATATATATTACATTTAATATTTATAATTAAATTTACCTCAAGTAGGTCATCATTACATGACGCAACGGGAGTGATAGGTTTGTTACACGTTGTGTGTTAGGTTAAAATGCGGTCCATTCACGTTTCATGTTAGGTTAAAATGCAAACAAACACACACATACACACACACACGTGTATGTTATTTAAATTATTATTTAAATAACATACACACGTGTTAGGCTGCAGCCTAACACGTGTGTGTGTGTGTGTGTGTGTGTGTGTGTGTGTTTGCATTTTAACCTAACATGAAACGTGAATGGACCGCATTTTAACCTAACACACAACGTGTAACAAACCTATCACTCCCGTTGCGTCATGTAATGATGACCTACTTGAGGTAAATTTAATTATAAATATTAAATGTAATATATATATATATATATACGGCATTAACAGAATATTATGAGTATACGCGACAGGATTGCCTAGTATCGTCTGAATTGGTGGGAACATCTTTGCCGAATGGATGACTGCCGCATTCCCAAATAATTATGGAACTACAAGCAGAAAGGACGGAGAGGTTTGGGGCGTTCGAGGAAGCGCTGGAGTGGCCAGCTCTAGACTCTTTAATTGTTTGAGGCCGGAACACACCATCCTTTGTTTAATCCTTCCAGCTGATTATGATTACTTCCATTACCGTTTCTTCCGTCAACTCACTGACTACTACACAGAGGTTTTAGCAGAAAGAGACGTTGTTACCTCGATAGGATACTCTGGTTGCCCACTTTACAAATTTAATGTGACTGTAGAGTTAAAAAAGTCGTAACAGCTCGAAGTGTCGAGGTAACGGCAGGAATAGCCAAACTGACAAGTCTACGTCCATATGTTCACCTGTACATTCTCTCTTCCTTCAGGTATCAAATTGACGAATCATCTTCATTCATCTTAATTGTTATTTAAATAAGCAGTCTCTGTAATTCCAACTTTGTCGTGCTTACTTGCTGAACTGCTACCTGTCATGCTTCGGACGAGGCCTTTCAGTGTCTCAATCATTATCAAGTCCAAAACCACGACTAGCTAACCTTCAGCAGGAACGTGGGGAGGAGCAGACTGAACAAGGTAAAAAGTTCAATACCAATTGTCACAGTTAAGAAATTATTTTTGTAATTATGTAGCGTGCAAACTTGCTGATGCGAATTAACGTTTGAGTCATACATACTATGTCTATTGGTGCGTGTATGAAAAGTCTCACTCTTAACATCGTTTAGAAATTGTCATGTAGATGAAACTTTTTCATGTTCCTTCATAGGTTTGTCACCTTCTTTCCACTCTATCGTCTACGAATGACATACTATGTCCACAAACATCGAAATTTCTAGGGTAGAAACATAGCTCAGTCAAAATAACGATAATGCAGACGCACACGTAATCACACATCCGACGTGCACGCACACAGACGCATACGCAACGTAACCAAACACGCACACACACGAACACATAGACGCACACGCACACACATACATACGACGTTGACATGAATCATGTTACGTTGTGTCGCGCTGACTCGATATTTATATATGACTTCCATACAGATTTAAATAATACTTTCATGCTTTTGGCTGTCCTAAAAACATACCATATTTATTTCATAGGACGTTATGTATTACAACATTTTTTAATTTCGTTTAGCAAAACTCGTAGACGATAGCTATTTATGTACGGAAGTAAGCCATGTGTCAAATTAGAAAGTGAAAGTAAAATGCATCGATTTAGACACCAAACCTCTGAACATACATGCAATTAATATCAATCTCTGTAATGTGTGTGTGAGAGAGAGAGAATTTAATGTGTATCAACTTTCAAACATGTACGCTACCGCCGTATGATATATATATACACACAAGACGACATGTCACTATTTCTCATTTGTATGAGACACTCATCGTACAATCGACTATTGTGTATAACAACAACAACATTTAAGAGGTAAGTAAAAGATTTGCATATGTTACTAAGTAAAAAAAAAAAAAAAACATAATTTTATTGAATATTCAGATTTTATTTAAATTGTGCTTATAGTCGTCTATCTGATTTTTTGGTCTGTTGCCTAATGAAGCACATGTGCTTAGGTCAGTTACTGTTGTCAAGAACAGTGTTTTTGTTTGACAGATATTTTTGATGAGTTTGTAGATTTCCAATTTTAAGTGTTCTAAATACACTGTCCTGTCATTATTATTATACGAGGTTAATCTGTATTATTACATGAGTCATCAATCGTTTAACATGAACATCAATCGAGTAACTCAAGAAGCGATTACTGGGTACGTTTATGTACTATACATTTAGACAGAATTTACTGATATCACGAGTAGACCTACTTAAATACGTTCAATACAAAAAAGGATTAATTGCCCTACACCTGAGTGCTATATTTTACGAATGCGTGCGTATTTTCTACATAAGGATTAATATAATTACTCATACGTCTGATCAATAAGATCTTTTGTCAAATGTAACGAAATTTAGAAATGCATTTTCTCATAACAAAATACAACGTACCCTTTCATTTTATATTCAAACTATTCTTATCTGAAACAGAACGTTATATAGATAATACGCTGTCCGGTTTAAAAAAAAAAAAATTTATTCAGGTATTAATCTGTTTGTTTAAACGTTGATCTATGTACGTGACCATACGTACTTGTTTTCGTAATATTTGTTATAATACCTTTCCTGTTCTGGATTTATGATGTGTGTGTTGAAAGCCTTATGTATATATTTATATATAGCACATAATGTATATGATAATGAAGCAGGTACTGTTATTATTATAGGAACAAGAAGGATGGATCATAGAATAAATACCATATCAAAACAAGAGGAGGAGGATCTTCTCCATAAATGGTTTTTTTCTCCGAAACGGTTAACACCTGTAGAAATTACAAAATTAAAAGCAATAGTCAACAGGCCAAGCTCAAGTATAAGACCATTTCTAAAAGACTTAATAAACAATTTATAAAACCCCAGCGATCTACATCTCGTGTTTCGTGGCATGAGGAAAAACGGCGTAGGATAACAGTACTTGTTAAGGTAACAAACTACTTTTAATACACAATTTTTTTATCACTGTGTGTGCGTATGTTTGACTGTAGTGCAGAGAATACTATTTGAAAAGACATTAACTTATTTAGAACGGATCTGGCGATAACTATTTCTGTGGACTTTCCTAATATATATATTTTGTAACAGCGCTAATTCTGCCTGTGTGTATGTACATGCAAAGCTTCAGGCGATGAAAGTGAACTTTCCTGATGGCCACACCATTCCTTTCACTAGTCTTCTTTGTAGCGAATATTCTGACATTGTATGGTTCCACCTCGCTTGATACAGACGTCTTCACTTCTCATAAATAATGTCGTTTATCACAAAATTCAACGCAGTTTCTGCTATTGAGTACAAACGTTGTGCAGAATTAACAGTGGACAAACAGTATCCGATCGTTAACATGTTGCATGTGGACACGCGATATGGGAAGTCTGTGCTTGTAACGTTGGAAGATTGTGAGCGCCGCTATCGTGTATATCTACCTAAGAGGTATGCTGACGTCTTTACAGATGAAGAACTCCGTCATATAAATCCCAGCGACCTACATCTTGTGTTTCGAGGGATGAAGAACCAGACAGCGCATGTGGAAATTGTATCTCGTTAAGGTGACAAACTACTTTTAATAAACAATTTTTTTAATTTATTTCACTATACGCCTCTGAACCTATATGTAATTATTTGTAAACT
Organism: Magicicada septendecula; assembly: GCA_034769895.1. NCBI lineage: Eukaryota > Metazoa > Arthropoda > Insecta > Hemiptera > Cicadidae > Magicicada > Magicicada septendecula. Next base: position 320,561,311 of record CM068367.1, on the reverse strand, counting down.
GCGTTACCTGTTGCAGCAAACGATAACACTAGAACGATTATATTATTATTATTCAGTGATATATACATACATACATACAATGACTATAGCATATTTAAATCTGTTATCTGTTTTATTGGACCTACATGTACATGATTCGTATGCACGTTGTCTGTATGTGTGTGCGTGTGCGTGTGCGTGTGTGTGTGTGTGCACGTGTTGCGTATGTGTGCGTGTACGTCTGTGTGTGTGTGTGTGTGCGTGCACGTGTGGTGTAACCCAAACGTGTGTACGTTGTATGTATGTATGTGTGTGATTACGTTACGTATGCGCGCGCGCGCGTGTGTGTGTGTGTGTGTGTGTGTGTGTGTGTGATATTTAACATGATTTTAATGTTGTTGTTGTTTCTTCTACAAGTACGACACATTAATTTATTTCACTATACGCCTCTGAACCTATATGTAATTATTTATAACTGCTTTACCTGTTGCAGCAAACGTTAACACTAGAACGATTATATTATTATTATTCAGTGATATATACATACATACAATTTACTTATTAAACACTTCAATGATTGTAACGTCTTACAATGACTATAGCATATTTAAATCTGTTATCTGTTTATTGGCCCTACATGATTCAAACCAAACGTGTACACATTGTATGTATGTGTATGATTACGTTGCGTTTGCGTCTGTGTGTGGGCGCGTTGCGTGTTTGGTTACGTTGCGTATGCGTATGTATGTGTGTGTGTGTGTGTGTGATTACGTTGCGTATGCGTCTGTATGTGCGCGCGTTGCGTGTGCATCTGTGTGTGTGATATTTAACATGATTTTAATGTTGTTGTTGTATTGTTATGTTGCAGGTTGCTTCTTCTACAAGTACGACACACAATTATATATAAACTTTCGAAAAATATCAATTTCTAATGTATTTATTTAATTGTGAATTTTATATTGTGAATGTTAAAATATATTTAATCATTTAAACAAATTATGACTTTATTTTATTTCACTCTACACCTCTGAACATGTGTACAATTAATTTATTTTTTGTGAACTGTTACATCAGAAGATTTGTATGAATTTCAGCCGCCGTTTTCATGTGTGTGTATAATTTTAATTTATTTCGCTATACACTACTGAACCTATGTGTGTGTGTGTGTGTGTGTGTGTAAACTGCAACCTTAAAACAGAAGTATTGTACCAGATTGCTAAGCCGTTAATGTATGGATTTGTCATCTGTAACAACATAACAGGTAAGTAGTTCATTGACGCCAAATATATATATTTCTAACAAGGATCAATCACACTGACTGCATTATAAAACTATTTATTAATTATTTAATACATTGAAAAATGAAGACGACGTTTTGACAACGAGAGAGAGAGAGAGGGCTAAAATTATTTATTCATCACACCGACTACTCAATGTACGAGAGGGAGACAGGAGAAAGGGTATGGAACCTTGCATAGTTGAAACGTGTGAAAGTGAGAGAGAGAGAGAGAGAGAGAGAGAGAGAGAGAGAGAGAGAGAGAGAGAGAGAGAGAGAGGACGTTACTATTTGTTGACACAGTTGAAACAAGTGAGAGTGAGAGAGAGAGAGAGAGAGAGAGAGAGAGTGAGAGGACGTTAATATTTGTCGAATAAATATAAACTTTCTAATTTCATATACATGCGCTCGGTACTGACCACAGAGAGAGAGGAGAACGGTTTGACAACAAGAGAGAGTGAGAGAGAGAGATAGAGAGATACATACACAACGTGTGAGAGAGCGAGAGAGAGAGAGAGAGAGAGAGAGAGGGAGTGAGAGGACGAATAATACAGAGGTTGGTACATCTGATCATATAGATTTAATATACATTATAACACGCGACAAATTTGAACTCATGTAAAGGTTGGTACACCTAATCATATATTTTAATATACACTATAATGCCGGTGAGCATAACGTTTGACAACGAGAGAGAGAGAGAGAGAGAGACATACACACCGTGTGAGTGAGAGAGAGAGAGAGAGAGTAACAATTATGATCATATATAGTTTGAATTTCCCACCACAGAAGAGAAAGAAATGTTGGCAGATCTGCTCTATACACGCACACAATAATTTAAGATTGGTAACCCTGATCATATATTTTAATATATACACTATATAACACATATTTGAATTTCCCTCCCCCCACCGCAGAAAATGTTGACAACCCTGCTCATATAAAATATCTATACACTATAATAATACTACAGAGGTTGGTACACCTGATCATATAGATTTAATATGCATTATAACACACGACAAATTTGAACTCATGCAAAGGTTGGTACACCTGATCATATATTTTAGTATACACTATAATGCTTCGAGTTGGAACCACCCCCCACCCACTGATATGAAAAAAAAAACAACCTCCCACCCAACACCACCCACTGATATGCAAATCAGCTTTCTTAAAAAAATAAAAAAGTATATTCACGGATGCTGGTGGTCCATTGAACATCATCCCACCAAATCAATTTAATTAAAAAAATAAAAAAATAAAATAAAAAAAATAAAAAAAATAAAAAAATTTATTCGCGGTGCTGTGGTCCATCGGGATGCTGCGGGTCCAGCGGTGGCGGCGTCATCTCTGAGATCATGTTTTTTAGTGTTTTTTTATTGTTTTTTAAGAAGGCGGCATTCCTTTGTGAGCCAGAACCGGCATTTTCCCTCTACTGTCAGCAGTCCAATATTTATATTTTTGGCCCATTTTAAACGTTTTTCCTTCATTTTATGAGTTAACAATTGTTTTTTGACTGGTCTTCTTTGCTTCCGGCCAACTTCCAGAAGCCTACGGCATACAGTTGAACTACTAACATCGAAACCAGTTGACAATAAATCTCTTCTAAGGTCTGAGCTTGTGTTCCTTGGATTAATTTTACTATTTCTTATTAGAATTTTATCAGTTCTTGGAGTAGTTTTCCGTTTGCGCCCACATTTTCCTCTCCTTTTTGGAGACGATGATCCAGATTCTTTGAACGTTGTTAGAATTCTTGATACACTTGATTTGCCTACACCAACTGCAGAAGCGATATCTCTCACTGTCATAGAAGTGTGATCTTTCAAAGCAATAATTTTTGCACGCTTCCTCGGCGTAATATCCATTTTTAAACACACGAAAGCAACACGTGTTACGCAGAGCGCAAAATGTAGCATCCAACTGCCACAATCAAAGGCTCACAACTGAAGATAAACCAGTCAAAGTGCTTTGTTACTGTCAAGGTCGAACAGTCACACCACCTCAAGGCAGATAATACCAGTTTAAGGCGGTTTCAGACATCAAATGGCAATCACAAACAATATACAGAAAAAAAATAGCTTGTCACAACTAACTTGCACAGCATAGTATACCACCTCATGTTAGCGCACTCGATTTTCACTGATGATGGCAGTCGATGGCACTGGCGAAACGTCTGGTCTTGAATAACACTATTATGACCTTAGTCGATATCGTAAATATCTTTGTGGTTAGCAATATAGCTTATGTTGAACAGTGAAGATCTAAATTAGAATATCAGTTATTTAGGATATTTAGGGTATTTAGTTATTAGGATAGTTATTTAGATATCAGTAATTCCTTATCTGTCAGGTGAGACAATCATTCGATCAAACTTGCATTCAATGAATGTGATACTGTCCTCCAGAGTATATTGTGTTGACTATCTCACAGAATCCTTTGGTATGATACCGAAGAAGTCACTAAGGAGTGAAAGGTCAAAGCTGACAACAGTTTCAGATCTTCTGGTTACAGAATACCATATTCCCTGTGCAACTGCGGCTGTAATATTAGAGGACCTGCATCTATGAAAAGTAACAAAGTCACAGTGATGGAAATGCTCTAAGGTGACGACAAGACTTCAAACTGGGGCCAGGGTGAGCAACAGTAATGTATTCTAGACTGCCAAATTTCTATGGGGGCTTTGCTACATGAAAATACATTACAGGACTTATTTATGTATCTAGCTGGAATAGATATGCTCACATAGGGATATTGTCATGCCTGTAATGCGAAAGTAATCCGTGCTCTTTACACACAAAATACTTAATTCTATGTAGGCCTACGTTATATATTTTAGATTTATTTTTACCAGTTTGCACACATTATTACTTTCTGAAAACTATACCTGAATAGAGTTGTCCACCTCCAGATCACGTCATGTCTGAAGCCGCTGTCCCTGATTTAACACGATTGTTGCTCGGTAAGTTACCCAAGTTTCACCCAAGACCGCGCAAAATCGCCCTTACCAAAGAACAAACTATTCCATGGAGCTGTTACTATTGGTCCAGAGACTGTCCCGATGACATCACTTCCACAATATCCCTCTGGAATCTCAGCTTTAAGGATACAAAGAAAACACTTAAAGCTAAGTCACCAAAGTGATACAGTGTAGTATCATCCATGGTAGTTGCTGCTCACGAAGAAACTTTCCTTATCCATAAACGAAATACAACTGTGATACATTTGTTTATAGAACTGTTTCACAACGGCATTTCGTTCTGGGTACGGAATTACAACTTATGCCGCTTCTGTCCACAAAAAAAAATGATCAGCTGTGCGACCAGTCATATTACAGACATAAATAAGAGTAAAAGATTGTAGATATATGAGTGTATACTTATAGCATTAAAGTTACAAAAGCCATACTACTGCAGCACATATAGTCTATGTATACACAAAGCGTATAATGATACAGTATATACGAGAACTTTATAAAGAGAAATTTTTAAGTATTTATTTTATTGCTTTTACAAGACTAAACTCTTACTAAACTAGATGTACCAAATGCATTTTCATGGCATCAAATAGGCCTATTGGCCTATGGCGGTCTATGGTCTATGTGCGGTAGGCGTTTAGACAATCAACCAGAGCTCAAACCATAGTTACGTGTACGCGTACTACATAATGTACAATAATGTACGTTAAAAACATACTTTTTCCTAAACAAATTTGTCACATTTAGTCAACATTATGCTTCCTGACTGGAATTACTAAACAAAAATGTAAAGAAAGTCGAGGAATATTGTAAGAAATGTGTAAGTTTTAGACACTTACGGCGTGTTTCATTAGTGTTCGTGCAAAATCTCTAAATTCGTGTTCACCGAACGTAATAGGCTGTTGTTCCCATAGGCCTATAGCTGCTGCACATTGTAGACTTACGTTCTGTACACGACCACGACGTATGACTTGGGCTACACTTCATGCAATTAGACAGAAAACATAAAAGTCGATTTATTAACTGACAGTGCTAAGCACCATCATAAAGAATACATTAACACACTGAATTAGATGTATTCGATTCCTTGTGCAGATACAGAAGATTTAGTACGAAAACTTACGTAGTGAAGACTTAACATACGTGCAGAATATAAATTTGCACAAGATTAAGGTGGTTTACAAGAAATAGGCCTATCTATTGTGATCTCTGACACCAAGTGCTATTGTACAAGTGCATTGTTCTATGTGAACGATAGGCGTATAGTATATTACAGGTCTAAACCATTCAAATGTAGAAATACAAGCATCATTTACATAGAATATAGTTCAGTGCTTGTCAAATGCTCGCAAAATAGAAAAATAAGTCTACAGTAACTGGATATTGCATACTTGTCTTAATGCATTGTGTGTAACGAAGAGGCGCAGCCACGACTTATTCTGATTAAAGGTTCTAGAAGAAACTGTGCGGGAGACTTTAGATTTCGTGAATATAACTACTTGTAGTCAAGACGATAAATGTGAAAAAATATGGGTTAGATTTAAAAATATATAAACTTTAACAAAGTCATGAAACAATAAAGATGACATCATAAGTAAAATAGGACTACACGATATCAGAAAACTGGTACTGGTACTCCTGTCTTATGCAGACGCTGCTAGCGATAAACGGTCCAGAGACTGTCCCGACGACATCATTTCCACAATATCGCTCTGGAATCTTAGCTTTAAGGATACAAAGAAAGCACGTAAAGCTAAGGCACCAAACTGATACAGTATGGTATTATCCATGGTCGCTGTTGCTCGCGAAGTAACTTTCCTTATTCATAAACGAAATACTGCGTCATACATAGAACTGTTTCACAACTGCATTTCGTTCATGGTACGGGAATACAACGTATGCCTCGTCTGTTCAGAAGAAAAGTAGATCAGCTGTGAGATAAGAGTTATATAGTAGCAGTATCTGTAAGAGGTGAAGGTAAATTTTCTTTTTAATTTGGCCTTAGAAAATAAGTGTCTGTAGCCTAAATATTTACAGCGAATGGAATTAAATCGTTTTACTTGTTTTGGCACAGAAATGAATAAAGGTTTCCATAAAATGGGCACTACAGGTCCTCAAAAACAAATATTTCAAAATCGCTCTACGGGATGCACAAATAGGCCTACGCGGATGGCGCTAATTTTATTGAAGTCAGCATACAAATTACTTCACCGGCAGGAGCTATGGTGTGATTGTAATGGTATTCTGTATGCCGACTTCGGTTTTATGTTAACATATGGGGTTTTTTCTTTATCTATCTGGGGGGGGGGGATAACTCTCAGAACCTCAGAACCCCTTCGTTGATCATTGTTTGAAAGATCATTGAAAATAATATACATCATAATTGTATAGAAAAAATAAGAAGTGAATTATCACTGTAAATGCGAAGCAGCATCGACTGAGAAGACGACCACTTTTAAATAAATAAGCGTAATTCCTCAGGTAAATATAAAACATTGTGCTTACTGCTGGATAACCTGTCCGCACACAGGCTGTGGTGTTTTGAAATTGTATACAAAACAATAAATACAAGAATCTGTATAACGTGAATAAAACTGGAAAACCGAACTGATACCCTGTAGACAGGATCTGAAGAGCTCTACCAAGAGCGGCAACAGTTCTTTTGGGACTGTGGAACATAAAATCATAAATCCTTAAATTCGTAGTGACCGTCAATCAATGAATTTTTCGGTGAAGGGTTTGTGAGGATCGGTCAAAAATATAACACGAATTTTAACTTATTTGTGTCGACGTTTCGAGAGTGTTTATTGCTATCATCAGGACCTGTATATGAATACAAAAGAAATGTCAAACATAACAGAACAATTTTTTGGGTGAAGATGTTTGTGTATGTGAGTGTGTGCGTATGTATATATCTATATATATATGTGAAGGAGTTGAGATAGTTTGTTTACATCTTCAAATGTTTTCTTTAAGACAACGAGAAAATTATAATATCACAGAACTTAATTTATACATTCTTGGATTTCGTTGTCCATGAACACAGGCACAAATTCAGTATATACAGAAAACCAACTACAACTGACACACTAATACACAACACCTCCAATCACCCAATACAACACAAACTAGCTGCTTTTAGAACCATGATACATAGACTTAACAACATCCCCTTAGATGAAATAGACTACAAAGACGAACTAAACACGATAAAATATCTAGCAGAATCTAACGGTTATGACAGAACAATAGTCAGTAAACTCCTACACAAAACACAAAACAAACAACAGACAAAGACAGAAAACAACAAATTCATAACACTAACATACATCAACAAACAAACTGAAAAAATTGCCCACAAATTCAAAAAAGCAGGATACAGAATCGCTTACAAAACTACTAACAAAACAGAACACACACTATCAAAACACATGCCCAAAGCACAAAAAAATTCGATCTACCTGGTGTATACAAGCTAAATTGCTCAAATTGCAATAAATTCTACATAGGCCAGACAGGACGTAGCTTCAAACAGAGATACATTGAACACACAAAAGCACTCCACACCACTACAGAATCTACCTTTGCAAACCACCTCATTGAAGCAAACCACACATATAAAAACATCGACAATAACATGAACATTCTACACGTACACACAAAAGGCCGAAAACTAGACACTCTAGAACAATTAGAAATATACAAACACACAAAAACAAATAAAAACGACATCCTAAACGAACAGACACAATTCAAATCGCACGCATTATTCGAACACATCTCACCACACACACACAGCTTCAATCTTTCGAATAACTATCCCGTCGCCAACAACAAGACGGACAACGCTACCTATGGCAGCCTCTGATGAAGCCTTCTAAAGGTGAAAGCCGGTTTAGGCTGTAAGGTAAAACTTTACGTTTTTACTTATAAAAAACTTAGTGTTCCGAGTCGTAAATACTATAGTGATATTTAATTTATACACTATTACAACTGAAATTACTCATAATGTAATGGTATTTTTTAATTAATTATAAAAGCAATAATCAAGAATTAGATATTACAATTGGTACAGAAAACGTTTATAGGCTACATATACCAGTCAACATATAGGCCTAGCATAGTAAAATATAGATAAATACAGATTAAGGGATGTTCAATAATGTACTTATTAAAAGTTATTTTTAACATGTTCCACTCACTACTGGTATTAAAAATAATCATTAATTTAGAAAATTCTAAATTACATAATAACTGTAGAACTTTACGAACTTACATTAGATAACTGACATAATGTTACAAACACGAGTTTATGGTAAACCTATCTATCAAGTGAAATTGGATAATATTTATAATCATATTGTTGTAAATTGTAGACCAGAGTACTGTTGAATATTGTAAATTTATGTATATGTCCACAATCACACCCTCTCTCTCACCCATTCTCCCTCTACCTCTCATTCTCTCTCCCTCTCTCACTTGCACTTGCTCTCTCTCTCTCTCTCTCTCTCTCTCTCTCTCTCTCTCTCTCACTTGTCTCTTTCCAAAATGGCACTCTAAAACTCTCACCATCTCTATTAACACTATCCTCCTCACATAAATTAGAGAATTATGTAGCTTACCAGATAGCAGTATAGATTATAGATTTAGCAACTTACATTAAAGAGTTACAAACTATTAGACACACAACATTATAGTGTCTAATACTTATTTTTTCCCACTTTTAAGAAAAAATAGAATATAGTATTTTTTGGAGAAAAAAAGATTCCAGTATTTTTTTTTGGTGCAAACTAATTGTAATTGTAAAGTAATTTCAAACTAATAGATTTTTTTTAGCCGAACTGACTAGAGCGTCGCATCAACGCAGAACTCGCGCTGTTTTAGTCCACTTATAAGCACTGTATCTAAGCAAAACGTTTTTCCGTGTAGCTGGTTTTACGCCTAACCAGCTGGATTTCGACACGTGTGGGGCTGGAAAGATAGAGCCGAGGTTAGCGAAGTTAAGAAATAAACTTGATGTCGAGAGTGACTTAATATTGAAATTATCAGACATTAAACCTAATATTGCAGAGGTAATTGTTCAAAAGTAGCTTCATTGTTCACATTAAACTATGTTTGATATCATTAATATTATAATTATGCAAGTTAAGAGAATTTTGATTTTAATACATTTTAATTAAAATATAAAAGTTTGTATCATATTTACTGTTCGTTTTATTTCGTAACTCAGACGGTGTCCGTGGAATTTTTAATTTTTTGAGGGGGCCACGGACTGAAAAGTTTGGGAACCACTTCATTAACCAGATTGTTCCACACTGAAGAGGCAGGAAAAACGCACTGCACCCTCTTCCATCAGCTACTCTCTGTAACATACATACAGAGAGCATTGCCCGGGAGTCACGAGCTTGGACGTTGGAAGTAGGATTTGCTGGCAGAGTTGACTCGACTGCTCGAGCTCTGACTCACTCGTCAGTACCAGTGGGCGTTGACCGAACTTAAGTTGATTGTTCTTGGCGGCAAAGAAACAACACTGTTCGGTACCCTTTACCATCCTTTGACTCCCTCCCCCGCGGGTACAAAACACGAAATCGTCCCGATATATGTACGTGTGTTATACACGATGGAAATATATTAAACCGCTTAACAACTGAATTGTTTGATAATTTCTAATGGCAAAAGGCGTTATAAGGTCGGATCGTTAACTAGACACAATCTTAAAACATTTGTATCAATGGACGTTGAGTTGCGAAATACTACCTATAAAACACTGACTTTTTTCTTAACTTAGGACAAGGAAAACTCGTCTATCAAATTCTAAAAAAAAAAAGAATTATCGTGTCTGCTTCTTTATATAAAAACATTGGACAGTTAGACTTCTGTTCAATCCAACACTTTTTTATTTTTTTTTTTTCGCAGCTGACGTATACCACAACCTTCTTTACGGCATATTCTCATACGTCTAATAATTTTCACAAAAATATTTTTAATGAATGTGAAAACTTTTTTACTTGAGAAGAATTCATTCAATAATCAGCAGTAACTAAGTCTCATTAACGTAACTTAAAGCTTGTTAGGGCGTTCCGCCAAAAAATCCACCCATCCTTTGGCGCCCCCATTGTCATGCGCTCCTGGGCAAATGTTCAGTTTTCTTTTCATAATACAGGCCTGACCCCCAAACGTCGCTAGGATATGTGAACAATTAACCGTATGTGAAGGCGCAGTGTTAATCATACGTAGACGCCAGTCAGTACGTGTTCAACTTTGCTACGCTGGCCACAAACCACAGTCAATATAGCTACGTTATCGGTACCAACACACTGACGATTTTAACTTTGGTTTTAATTCCCTTGAAGCTTCTGATGGTAACTAATGGGTCTTACTTAGTATACAGAGTGTCTCTTATCCATATAACAATCTACTCTAAAGTACATATACGATATAGGCCATTTTTGTCAGTGGAATCAGTCACTAAGTGACGCGTCAATGATGGCTTTGTCACTGCGGACTGCAGGTAACGTGCCTCGCCTATGACATTTAAAACACGAGCGACGGCAGTTACCTAGAGCAAGCAACGACACCAGTACACCATTCGTGCCAAACGTATCGTAAGTACAGTCCTATTTATTGTAAATCTACGACGTAAGCCACGCACTGCGGTAATCGATGTTTTGCAACCACGGGCTATAGGTAACGTGTCTCTCTCATGACACTGAAATAACATGAGATATACCGTTACCTACAGCCAGCAGAAGCAGCGTGGTTAGTGTTTCGGAGATTTGATTTGTTCTTATATTGAAGATCTTCAAGAACAAAAAAGCGTAACAAGGACAAGGTCAGACAGCGTAACAAATGATTCCAGGAGGACGTTACGTGTTAGAGGTGAGGAAGAGATAGGAATTGAACCAACCCGCCTGGAAGAGGTCACTTGAGAAGGCCTGGTCTCGATATGGGTTCTAGAGCCTTAGGAATTAAATGGAATGCAAACAAAACACAAACACACTTTTGATGATAAATAAGAATAAGAAGGAAAAAAGAAATCAATCTTGTAGCTATGGTATACTCCATCTAAAAAAATAAGTTTCTGTAAAAATTATTTTTCTTTCTTCTTTCTCAGTTTTACACAACAAAAGAAGATAGAGAAATAGAAAAAAAAACTCAAATAAGAATATTATCCTGTTTGAAGTACACGAACGTGCCACGGTGCAATGAGGGACCAGTTGACTACAGTATCCTCTTTTGCCGCAGATAGACGGGGAAATGACCCGTTAAGATCTCCCCGTTGCACAATTCGCGCTCAACAATGTAACGCTCAGAGGCGGATTTACATAGTGAGGGGCCCTGTGCGCTGAGCATTTTGGAGGCCCCCTAGTCAAAAACGAAAAACTAAATATGTCACAACAAATTTACAGTACAATTGTTCAGTTTTATTTATAGTCTGTGAAAATAAGAACTGTAGAAAAATAAAAGTATTTTCTTGGCCTATATATAAGAAAGTACAAAAATAATTAAAGATTGTAAAAAAAGGATCTAAGGCACTTAATTTAAATAGAAGTAATAGATTCAAATAATACACAAGGCTTTAGACACACAGTTTACTGAATTATCAAATTGTTTATTCTACAACACAAATCTCAAACTTTAACAATTTTAAACAAGTATGTTTTATTTGATTTTTACCCTAAGTTAAATGAACTTTTTCTAGCTTTATTTCTTACAAAATTGTCTATCAATTTGTCATAATTTATTTCTTTCGAAGCCTCATTTTCTATATATACAATTGCTAAGCTACTTAAGTGTTCTTGGCTTAAAGATGATCTAAAAAATGTTTTTACTCTTTTAAAGCACTGAAGGAACGTTCTCCTGACGCATTTGAAATCGGAAGTGTCATGAAGATCTGTAGAATAGTTTTGACATTAGGAAACGTTGCACTTAAACCATTATTTATAATTCTGTATAAATCTACAGGTGATTTAAACCATTTTGGTTTAATTTCAGTCTCTTCTTCTTCCTTACTATCACTTGATAAGGACTTTTTCTTGGTGTTTGTTTCGTTTTTTCTTCCTGTTGTTTCTTTTCCTTCATATCACACTTTGACTTTGACTTAATCATCTTCTTTCACTAAATACAAAAAGTGACGAAGTTCGTCTTCAAAATAGTTTGCGTCTATATCATCAGAGTACATTTTATTTAGTTTCTCAATATCGGTAGATGCTGGGTCAGTATCACTGTATTCATCAGAGTCAGGTAAGATACATTTAAATAAATCAAATATGTTTTTAAAGGCTTCTGATCTCCTCTGAAGTTGGACAACAAGCAGGTCGCATTACTGTTATAAGTTTCAACAATAAACTTCTGAGAGCCTTCCAACACTGTGTCATTGCTGGTGTCTTCATCAAAAAATGATTTTCTTTTTGAGACTCGTTTTTTGTTGATCTCTTCATCTTCATTGACTGCTCCGTCAGTTAAAAGTAAAGCCTGTTTTTCTACATTTTTAAAGTCGTTTCTGACCTTAACAATAAATGGTGTGAGAGCACTTAATTGGTTTATAGCTGACACTACAGTTCCATGTTCGGCTTGCAGAGATTTGCTTACTCTATTAATTCGTTGCAGCAAGCGATTCCAAAAAATGGTTAAAACTGCATTATCGTATTTTTTAAAGTGATTAGGTAGTGATTTTACTTCATGTCTCGTAGCTGGTTTTTCACCCGAATCTTCAGAAATTTTAAGAAGAGCATTCTTTATGTCATTGTAACTCTCTTTTAAAGCAACAACTGCGTCCGCTCGAGAGGACCATCGAGTATCACAGATTTTTTTAACTGTTTTTCGTTTCTTAATACCCTCACTTTTACTTTCTAGAAGCTGCGTAAGGATTTGCCATCTGTGTGTTGATCCTGAAAAAATGTGTAGATCTTCTGAACAAAATCAAAATACTGTATTGCACCTTGACAACATTCTGCAGCACTGTTCCCGACTAAATTTAGCGAATGGCTGGAGCACGGAACATAAAGAGCTGTAGGGCTATGTTCTTTTATCCTCGCTTGCAAGCCAGTGTATTGGTTAACCATGTTAGCTGTTGTATCAAAGCTCTGCCCACGGCAATTTTTTATTTCTAATCCCAAATCTTCAATTTTCTGTAAAACGGTTCGTTCTAGATGCTCAGATTTGTGACATTTTATTGGTATGAAGCATATAAAACGCTCAACTATCTCGCCTTTATTGCTTACATATCTTAAAATTACTGTAAGTTGATCTGTGTGAAATACGTCTGGTGTCGAATCTACTACAATAGAGAAATAAATACTGTATTTTATTTCTTTAACAAAGCTGTTCTGAACTTGGTTTGCCATAAGAACTAAAAATTCGTCATAAGTTTGGTGGGATAAGTAATTAGTTCTGCCTGAACCACAGCCTTACATACTTATCTAAGTGATTTTTGAGAAATTCATCAAATTCTGCTAAGTATTCTAAGCACGTAAAAAAATTACCCTGTCTTTTTGATAACTCAGATTCTTTATGCCCTCTAAACGGAAGGCCTAACTTTGCTAATAGCTTAACAGTTGCTACTACTCTGTGCAATATTTGTCTCCAATACATGCACTCTCTATCAATTTGTGTCGCCAGGTTAGTATCAATTCTGTTCTTTGAATTACTTCTCTTAATAAAAGTAAACATTGCCGTAGCATGCATTTTGGAACATTCATGTTCTTCCAGTAGCCTGCTAGCACATGCCCAGTTTGAAAAACGTCAACAAAGGAATTTTTATCTTTTTTTGGGTCTGGAAATAACTTGCACACATAACAATACGCACATTTTGAGGTTTCAGAGAATATTAACCATTCTCTTCGTTCTTTGGCTCCATTTTTTTTTCACCCGATAAAAATGGCTCTCATTTAAATTTCTATAATATTGTTTTCCTTTATCCATGTATTGTTTTTTTACATTTTTTAAATTCCCAACACTTTTCGGTTTGTTTATAAGGTAATATTCAACCATATCTTGAGTTAGATGTCGTGGCCACAATGCTATATCTTGCGGGTACGGGTATGGGATTGGCACATGTTCTACTGAGGTAGGGCATGCAACAAGAAAATCATTACCGTCAGTCGCATCAGCGGCATTGTGTTCTGTAGGCCTAGTTTTATTTAAGCTAACTGGCTTTACACAAGGTAAATTATCATTCAATTGACTTTTGTCGATGTTGTAAATTAGTTCATGTTCATTACTTTTACTTTCGTTATTTTCTGAACCTTGCTTAGGTCTACCTGAAATATCTTCACACTCTTCACTAACCGTAATTTGCTCTACGGTGGTTTCTAGATGTAAAGACGAAGAAGGTGCCTTGTCATTATTGCCAGTTGCCTCGTCATTTCTAGGTTTTAAAAACACAAACAAACTGTCTTTTTCTTTAATTTCTAATTCGTGTTTTATTTTCTGTCTTCTCCTCTTCTCACTTCCTGAGCAATAATTCCGTTTCATTATTATGGTTTTAGGTAGATTAAACAATCAAAATTTATAAAACAGTTCAATTACTACACAATGCACTCGCTCAATATTTCACACTAACTAGGTTATGTTGAAGTTTTCACTGTTGCTGCCAGGCGCACAAATTTTATCAGTGCTGCCACACGCGCAACGGTTGATGAACAGTGCATATTCTACTGAAACCAGTGTACTAAAATGCGTGAACGCCGCATTTTAGTTCCTGGACAGGAAAAATTTAGGTGTGATGGCAGTTATCGCCATATGTTTTTAGGTGTTAAGAAATACATACCTAATAAAGAAAAAAATATATTTCTTGTAGAAAATAAATTTTATTTAGCATATATATATTTAACATTTTACTGTACATAAATACTATAATTAAGTAACGTATTTACATTTTAAGTTTTTAAAATATTGTCGTACATATGGCCAGAACTGAATAATTTGGTCTATTCGATAACACAGTTATGGCCACCAATCTTTACGTATTTACATTTTAAGTTTTTGCTACTGTCGTGCATATGGCGATAACTAATTAATTAGTCTATTCGATGACACAGTTACCGCCACCGAACAAACTAATGAAACTTTCGAGTTTCTAACACTATTCGATATTTTTTTAATTAACGAAATGCCCACAAGTGGCGATAACTGCAGAGGTGGCGACGACTGTGGTCTCTACCCTACATGTTACATGTTGTCATGGCCTCATGGAATCGATAAAATTTATTCTTCTTTCACGTTTGTCATATATAAAAAAAAAGTAACGTACAATTTTTTATAGATTTATTCATTAAGAAATCCAGTTATAAAGGGGCCCCCCTTTATAGCGGGGCCCTATGCGAGCGCATACTCCGTAATACCTTTAAATCCGCTACTGGTATAGGCAGGACAATGAAAATTGAACACTGAGGTCTCGATGCGCAGTAGACAAGCGCCTCGTTGCGAGGCTAACAAAATTTTCATTCAGTTCGCACATGCGTAGAACAGTTTTGTGCAGTGTTCCGGAATGTGCACGTCGGGCTTTGCAAACGTGGTGTGTAGTCATTTACAAATTATACTGTGTCGACAAAACTAGTTGTGTTAATTAGTGAAATTAGTTGTAGGCTACCTATTTACATTTTATTAGAGCACGTATTATTATATTTTAGAAAAGTGTTAATAAACTCTTTCATAATTGCGCGTATATGTTTTAAATATTAGTGTGAAACGCACGTTAATATGTAGCCTACCCCAAAATTTCCAAATTGAGTTCAAAACTCTGCATAGTTACTCGTGAGGTAATGTGGAATGTGTATAATTTAATGAAGAGTAAGGCTGAAAGTGGGAAACCTCTCTTATATTTCCATAAAGTACAAGAGTGTGTTGCAAAAGCGACGGGTATTTCTCATAGCTCCGTGAAGAGAATAATAAAGGAAGGTCAACAGCTACACAGTCCAGATGCAGAAGCGGGGACGTCATTTAGCACACAGGGAAAGAAACACCGCGTTCGTAAACCTATAACCAGGCTTGACGATTTTGATAAAGTAATTAAGAGAACAGTTCGGAATGTTTACATTGAAGAAAAATGTCTCTCTACGGTAAAAAAGCTGTTAGAAAAATTAAAAGAATCTATCAACTTTAAAGGCAGCAGTAGCAGCCTAAAAATTATCTTGAAAGAAATAGGCTTTAGGTGGGTAAAAACTAAAAATAATCGACCTGTGTTAACAGAAATTCACGAAATAAGAGCTATGAGAATACATTATTTACAAAACATAAACAAATTTCGAGAAGAAGGCAGAACCGTAGTATAGCCTATCAGGACGAAACATATATTTATAGCAGCCGCACACTTCCGTACACCTGGAATGATCAGATTCAGCCTGGTGGCTACGCTGTTCCAGTTGCGAAAGGACAAAGATTAATTATTCACGCCGGCAGTCAATACGGGTTTGTTCCAAACGCACTGCTGATTTTTAAATCTAACCAAAAGACAGGAGATTACCACGATAACATGAACGCTGACAACTACAGACGTTGGATTGAAGAAAAATTGGTCCCGAATTTGCCCGCCAACAGTGTGTTGGTAATTGACAATGCCAGCTACCATAATGTACAGCTAGAAAAAAACACCTACGTCTAATTCTACGAAACGTGATATGCAAGACTGGCTAACACGACACGCAATACCGTTCCGTCCTGATATGGTTAAAGCAGAACTTTATGAAGTTGTTAAAATGTATAAATCAAACTTTAAAACATACTTAATAGATCAAATTCTGCAAAGCAGAGGACATTTAGTTTTAAGGCTTCCCCCTTACCACCCTGAACTAAATCCTATAGAGATGATGTGGTCAGAAATTAAGCGGGGTGTTGCTGAAAAAATGTAATGTTTAATTTAAATAATGTGAAAACCTTATGTGAAGAAATAATTTCATCTGTGACTGCTGACGATTGGGAAAAAGATGCAATCATGTAGAAAGCATTGAAAAAGAATATCTGGAAGAGGAAGCTATTGTTGATGAAACAGTAGACCGGTTCATATTAATCTTGGAGGAGAGAGTAGTTCAGACAGTTCCGACGATTTTGCTGAAGAGGAAAATGGTTATATCTCTGGAATAGAGGTATTGCCTGACAGCAACTGAAAACTTCCTCCAAACGTAAGTACTGTAGAATAGTTTTTGTAGTTAAATAACGCCAATATTATTTTTTAAATGTAGTACAAATTTTTATATTTAATTAAATATATTCATATTTGCTCAATTATTCTTGTTTATATTTTTTATTATTATTAATAATAAATAAAACTTTTCTTACAGGAATATATTTTTTGTATTTTTTGAATATATAACACTATTTCGATAGTATAAATTATAATCATCAAAACTATCATGATGATAGTTTATACTATCGAAACCTTATTAAAAAAATACAAAAAAATATATTCTTGTAAGAAAAGTTGTATTTATTGTTTGTAATATTAATAAAAATAATTAAATACGAATAACTCAAAATGTTCTCGAATTTATAATTTTAAAATAAATTTAGGTTACGTACATTAAAAACAATACAAATAACAAATATATCGAAAACTGTAATTGACTGTTTTCAAAGTAATACATGTAGTACTATGTTACACATACTAAGTAACATCAGTGATGTTAAGTAACAAAATAGATAAAGTTAAAATGTAAATAGATTTCTGGCAAGAACATCATAAGCGTGGAAGTTTTGTTTTGAAGGGACTGTACATGTTACAGAGAGACGCTGTTATCGGGTGTACTCTCCTCTCTCGAGTACTTTTTGAGTGGGGGTAATTCATACATTGGGTCTGCGCCGATGACTGTTCAGGAATCACTGGCGGGCCTATAACGCTCCCGTCTGCTCAGCGGAGCACTACGTCGTGATCTGGGAAAAACAGTAAGGACACCCCCATTAAATTGATGTCACCCATTAGCAGTTGACACTTTAAGCAGAAACAAAGTAACATGTCAATAGTATATGTGTGTTTCCAGCATTAACATAGTGTTCCGTGGTTATCTTACTCGTCACATACGACTCAAAAGGCTGTGCCTCTATGGCTGGGAAATATATTATTCTTACTAGAGAATAAGCGTGTTCAGCTTTGGATACCGATGTCGCGAGAATTGTGGCTGTAATCCGACAGTACGAGGACACAACCACATTTCCCGTGACATAACTACCCAACCCAAGAGACCAAAGACTGTATTCTTTCATACCCTAAAATCGCGTTATCTCATTGTACAACATAATTTTCAATTCTGTTGCTTTTGAGACGACCTGGTAACTAAATTCGAATCTCCCAGGTAAACAACAGCAACAATAACAATAACACAAAATCAATAACAATAACAACATTTGACCTAACATTTGTCGTATTATACAGTTAATTAATAGAATAGTTTTATTTATTTTGAATAAAATATCAATTCTATTTAAGCACATATAGAATAATAAAATTAGACTAAACCGAATATGTGTATGAGAGGAAATCAATAACCCTAACGCTGAAAGATGGAGTAAAACTACTGCTAACAAACAATAGGCTAAAGGAAGTAGCCTCTAATACAAGTTTCTTTCCACAATGTGGGAATTATCTGTGACATCTTTACTTGCTTACAAATTACGTCAAATGCTGTTCTTATTTCGTGTCTTCTCTTTTAAAAACGATTAAACATTTTGACGAAAATTTACAATGCATATACATTCTGAAGACGTTTTCATTCTCCTGATAATTTTTTCGATTTTATACAGTCCATTACGTTAGAAGAAATCTCCCAAACTCTTACGCGGTGGAGGCCTAATCATGGTTTGGAAATTCTCAAAGAGTAACAGTCTGAGATGGGCGTCCAAATACGAGTGTCCTTTTTTAACTACTCTGTAAATAAAGTTAGAACTGAATCAAATTATAAAGCAAATAAATACAAATTACTCCCAAAGATAAGTTACACATGTAAAGTGTAGTCTTAAAACTTAAAAAGAATGTCTCAAACCTAAACAGAGTTGAAGTTAATGTTTTCTTTAGGCCCACGTTTATTCACGTTAAAAGGCAGGCGTCATGACTGTATTTACAAAAAAAAAAAAATATATATATAGT
Source organism: Magicicada septendecula (assembly GCA_034769895.1). NCBI lineage: Eukaryota > Metazoa > Arthropoda > Insecta > Hemiptera > Cicadidae > Magicicada > Magicicada septendecula. Next base: position 320,542,000 of record CM068367.1, on the reverse strand, counting down.
AAAAAGTAATTTTATTCTTGTACTGAACGCATATGTATTATATGCATATAACATAGGTTTATGTGGGGTTATTAATCTGAAAAATATGATTAGTACTTATTATGAAATATTTTTGTTATATTTACTACGGAATAAAAAAAATTACGGAATATTACGGACTAAGGCGCAAATTGTTGATATTTATGTAGTTTCAGTTTTCCTACGAACACTGGCCCTCAGTGATTTTAATAAATAGGATGTGTGATTCTATAGCAAAATTTGTTATATTAACGTTTCAATGTGCTTGTGAGAAATTAGTTTTGAGCAGTATTCCTTGATTCCTTTCTCACGACGCACTTAAGATTTATATGGAGTGTTGCAAAAAATACTTTAAGCAAACTGCAACAGTTTTCTAGTTCAATTCAATTCGTCATTTTGACATCCAGGATTTCGCTGGGCGATTTTGGATCACTGTTACTGTGACTGATTGAAGAAACGCTTAATCACTAACAGAGACGAAATATCAAAGTGATTTAATTTAAAATATTTCCTTTTACATTTTTCTATATTTTTTAGATTTACGTTTACCAGTTTCCACACGTTACTACTTTCTGAAAACTATACCTAAGTAAAGTTGTCCACCTCCTGATCACGTCGTCATGTCAGAAGCCGCTATTCCCTGGTGTAACACGATTGATGCCAGGTGAGTACCCAAGTTTCACCCAAGACCGCGCAAAATCATCCTTACCAAAGAACAAACTATTACATGGAGCTGCCGCTGTTGGTCCACGGACTGTCCCGACGACATCACTTCCACAATATCCCTCTGGAATCTCAGCTTTAAGGATACAAAGAAAACACTTAAAGCTAAGTCACCAAAGTGATACAGTGTATTATCCATGGTAGTTGCTGCTCACGAAGAAACTTTCCTTATCCATAAACGAAATACAACTGTGATACATTTGTATATAGAACTGTTTCACAACGGCGTTTCGTTCTTGGTGCGGAATTACAACTTATGCCGCTTCTGTCCACAAGAAAAGTAGATGAGCTGTTCGATAAGTCATATTATAGATATAAGTAAGAGTATAAGATTTTAGATATAAGAGTGTATACTTATAGCATTAAAATTACAAGAGCCATACTATTGCAGCACATATGTTCTAGGCTATACACAAAGCGGTATTATGATACAGTATATACGATTTCCCAAAACTTAAAGAGAACTTTATCAGAATTTATTTTATTGTTTTTAAAAGACTAAACTCTTACTAAAGTAGATGCACCAAATGCCTTTTCATGGCATCATATAGGCCTATTGGTCTACTGTAATGAACGGTAGGCGTTTAGACAATTAACCAGAGCTCAAACCAGAGTTACGTGTACGCGTGCAACATAATACACAATAATGTACGTTGTTGCGTCTTTGAAGCTTTCGATGAATCTTGAGTTGTTCTTAGGAAGGCTATTTGGAGTTATCTGGTCAGAGATGAAATAATTGAGTGGACTGTATAATGTTTCTAGAAATAATTGTTTATTGAGAGTTAAAGAGACATAATTGATTGCTGGCGCGTGTAGGTTTTTAACGCGGCATAAGTGCCGGAGAATTAAGATAGAAATAAAATATTGGCGTACATGACAATGTATAAGCCGAAATTGTCTAAGTGAATTGTAGCATGGTGAGCATGCTATTAGTATTAAATATTGAAAAACTTTGAGTAGCCGCGGCTGGCGATTGAAACAAGTGGCCTGCTCGGAGTCTGGAGAAGAACTGATTTAATTTTGACTGCAGTCAGCCTGTCTCGAGACCGGCTGCAGATAGCAATGAGTGACGTCACCTACAGGCGCCGCAATGCGGTATTTTATAATACAAAGTTCACATAGGTTCAAAGTTTATATAGGTACAAAGTTTGTCCATACTGCCCGCACAAAATCGGGGCGATTTTGCAACTTAATTAATTGTGTGAAAAGTACATGGTAATTGATATTACATGATAATAAATTCAATAATAAATAACACTTGCTAATACAATAACAACGACATAAAAAATTGACATGTATAACTGTAGAGCAATGGCAACCAGAAATTAATGGTAGATAACAACATGCTTAACATACCAAATTCATGTAAGGATTACAAAATACATAATGATTTACGTTACATGGTAATAGAACAATAATAATAAAATTCCATAACACATAAAAACATGGCAATGATACATGAGAATACAACAATCAGGTATAATAATTAGCAGTACATAATAATGAGATAATGATCACGAAAGATTCAATAATCTGTAACAGGTAATAATACAATGACAAAAACATAATAATTTACATGCATGATATTGGAATAACAATCCCCAAAAATACATAACCATAGATTAAATACAATAGTGAAAAACATAATAATTGATACAATAATATTATAATCATAATCCCCAAAAAATTCAAAAATACACGACCATAAATTAGCACAATAGCAAAAAACATAATAATTGATAAAATAATATTATAATCATAATCCCCCAAAAATTCAAAAATACAAAAACATGATAGTGATACACAATATCACAATAGACATAATAATTGTGTAGTAATCATAATAATATAAATTATGTGATCGCCCCGGGAATGTCCCGGGCGTGAAGCAAGGTAATGCGATAAAGTTCACATTACTGCTACGTGTCGCATGATGCTCATGCGGCTAGTCTAATGCCACCGGAAGTGGGCATAATTTATGAATGGGTCGACGTAGGGTACCATGTGCGGTGCGAACATCCGCGACGCGCACTATTGAGTCGTGACCCGAGTAAACATTCGTGACTACCCCGCGTTTCCACTGAAGGGGGGGGGAATTGTCATCTAGGATAAGGACGAGTTGTCCGGGAGTCAAATTTTTTGACGTAATGCGCCATTTGTTGCGCTGTTGCAATTGGTGCAAGTAATCCTTTGACCACCTGTTCCAAACGGATTGGGTGAATCTTTGGAGCAGCTGCCATCTGCCCAAACGACTAATATTGACTTGGGAATAGTCAGGTTACGGGAGTGCAGTGAGCGGAGAACCAACCAGGAAATGAGCTGGAGTTAGAGGTTCAGGGTCCCTAGAGTCATTGGAGACGGCAAACAAGGGGCGTGAGTTAAGGCAGGCCTCTATTTGAGTTAAGATCGTATAGTACTCCACGAAAGTAAGAATGATTCCGCCGACCACGCGCCGCAAGTGAAATTTTACGCTCTCGACTCCGCTTTCCCACAGGCCGCCGAAATGCGGTGCTGAGGGGGGAATAAAGGACCAATTAATGCCTTGGGCACTGGTAAAATCCTGGACGGACTGCTCAAAACCCTTAAACTGTAAAAGTTTATGTAATTCTTGCAGTGTGCTACTTGCACGACGAAAATTTGTTCCATTGTCGGAAAATATCTGATCAGGGATACCTCTACGTGCAATGAACCGTTTTAAGGCCGCTATAAAGGCGTCTGATGTCAGATCTGAGACTAGTTCAAGGTGAATGGCCTTAGTGGTCATGCATATAAATAAAACAATATAAGCCTTTGACGTTGATATTGAACGCTGCCCGCCATGACGTACAAATACCGGACCGGCATAGTCGACTGCAGACTGGGAAAATGGCTTAGCAGGCGTGACACGGGAGGGGGGTAATTGTCCTAATAATTCGTTTGCGCCCCTAGCACGGTATCTAAAACAGGTGATACATTTATGTATTACCGAACGTATATAAGATTTGTCGTTAATTATCCAAAATTTCCGTCGTAGAGAGAACTGAGTCAATTGTACACCAGCGTGTAATAAACGAAGGTGCTCGCTTTGTATAATTAATTTGCTGAGATGAGAGTGTGGGTGTAGTATGATTTGATGTTTGCTCTCGTAGTTAAGCTGGGAGTGCTGAAGGCGTCCTCCTACGCGTAATATTCCTGACTTGTCCAGAAAGGGGTTGAGTGAAAGAATTTTACTGTTATTAGGGATGCAGCGTTGCGCCTCAAGCTCCTTGATTTCGATGCCAAAGTACGACTTCTGGGACTGGCGAACAAAAACCAAAAGTGTACCATGTAACTCATGGGAGGTTAAAAAAGAAGTGTTCCTATCCTCTGTGGGAAGCCTAGCGTTCCGAATGAATCGACGGCAATAAGAAAACACACCAAGGAGTTTTAAAAGCGATGAGTATTTTTCAAAATAACTAGATGTGGATGATGCGACAATCAATGAGGTTTGGACCTGTTTCCGTTGTTCCTGCTCAAGCTCGGGATGAGTGCTGGGAGAATGGGCATCGAAGGCACAGATAGGCCATGATGATGACTCGTGGGATAACCAGGATGGGCCATGCCACCATTGTGGGTGACTGTGTAAAACACGTTTACGGTTACGTTTACGTTCCTGCTTGAACTTGATTTCCAGAAATTGAGATCTGCAGCTAGCGCCGGAGAGAGAATCGCCTAAATGACAATTGTGTAACCTGCGTGGTAGGGATACCAGAAATCTGCCATCATTGTTACGGACAGTATTAGATACAAAATGATTTTCGCATTCCGTGCCCTCAACGGAGGGAGCACGAATAGCAACGTCCTCTAACTTCCAAAAGTCCTTTAGTTGCGAGGAAATGGCATTATCATCTTTACATACTATGCATGATGAAACCGGTTTTGTCATATCGACATTAAATGGCAAGTTACCTGCGAGAATGAATCCCAATTTTGTCTCCTGTATTATGGGGAAATGTTGGCCACGGATAAATTTGACAGGTTCAATTAATTGTAAGTAATACTGAGCCCCGAGCAATATCTCGATTTGCGAAGAAAAGTTTAGCTGCGGGTCAGCTAGAAATATGCCCTTTGGTAAGTTTAGGGAGGAGATGTCAAATGATTCCGCAGGGAGATTATTTGTGATACTGGGAAGCACAGCGCAATGTATGTTCAAATTAAAATTCTTATAGCGTGAATGCAACCTTACCCTAGTACTGAAATCAGCTTGATATAATGAATTATTTATACCCGTGATGGGTAATTGAGATTTAATCAGTTTTAGACCCATTCGTCGGGCGAACTCATGGTGCAGAAATTAGCTTGCGATCCTGAGTCCAATAAAATACTAACTGGGTGCTTCCTACCTGCATGGTCAATTGTCATGCAGACCGCGGTGGATAATAATATAGACTTGTTTGTTTGCAATTTTAACGAACACTGATTGTTCCTGGACGAAGCGTTATTGTTAGATATATGGATCATTGTGTGGTGGCGTTTAGCACACGTTCTGCAAGAAAATTTGGAGGGACAGTGTGCAAAATCATGGCCTGAGCGTAGGCAATTTAAGCAAAGTTTATTTTTAATTAGAATATTTTTTCGCTCCAGGGGGGTGATCGCTACAAACTGTGGGTACTCAGCCAGGCGGTGTTTACCTTTGCACAGCTAACATATGTTATATCCGATATGAGCATGGAATGTCGTCCTGGACATATTAACCGGTTTAATTGCTTTGCGATATGGACTCTTATCGCTAACGTGTATCTTGTTTACGGAGTTGGTCGCGCCGTCCAAGTTTTGTAATAACTGCCTTCGGTTATTTAAAAATTTTATAAAATTACTGAAATTAGGAAATCGTTCGTCCGACAAGCTTTCTTTCCAGAGCTGACATGTATGATTATCGAGTTTTTGCGTTAAGTATTGAACTAAAATCATTTCAAATGTATTTACGGGTAGATTTAATGAATTTAAGGCATTTATATTCGCAGTGATCTCGTCAATGAACCTGGAAATGCTAACCCTGGACTCTTGTTGAACGGACTTGACGCCCAAGACATTCCCTATGTGATGGGCTGAGACAATTAATTTGCTGTCGTACCTGTTTTTTAATACATCAATGGCTACCGCATAATTTTCATGGGTGATTGGAAGAGATTTTATTACATTTAACGCCTCGTCACTCAATGAAGAGTGCAAGTAGTGTAATTTTTGAATATCCGTCAGGTGAGCTCTGACGTGTATTAGTTCCACAAATATATTATAATAGTGTTGCCAATCAATAATGCTACCTGAGAAGGAAGGCAATTTAATCGGTTCTAACTGTATGGGGGGGGGGTTAATTGGCGTAACTTCGGTTTGAATCAACGGTTTCTGGTTCACCTCCTCTACTTGCTTTAATAAATGGTGTAACTTGCATTCGATATTGCAGAGATCATCCTAGGTTTGAACTCTGTCACTGACTGATGCGAAATCTGAATCGTCAGCCTCAATTTGAGTCTGAATATCATCATATTTAGCGGACAATTCCATCAAATGGCGGAGCTTAATTTTTAATGCATGATGATCGCTTATGTCTGGATCGAAATTATCAGCGAAAGTATTCACGCGAGATATGGTCGCCTTAATTGTGCCCCGTTTCTTTATTAACGCCTTCACATCAGCCGTGACCGAAATTTTAAAATGTGATTTGAAACCGATAATTAGATATAGAGAAGGTGACCAGTTGTTGTAATTTTGAATAATTTGCTACAATCTGATATAATGCGGGAGCCAGTGATCTGTGTACACCTTAATATATGACTAACTAAAATAGGTACTTAATTTGCTTAAAACTAGTTATGAAAGTTATCGAAAATATAAATCATTCGACATGACAATATACCTATAGCCTTATCACATCACTTAAATTTCTTAATGCGTCATTGCACAACTGCGTAAAGGAGAATTTATGTACATATGAAAATCTAGATAAAAATATAAGCTTATTACCACTTGACAATAATATCTGTTTCTGTAAAAATTATTAATAATGTTGTATTAAATGTTATTAACTCTGTGCAAAAATATTACTTAGATTGCCACAATTATATATGAAAAGATTATAAAAAAATGAAAGTTTATAATCACGTGGATGTTGAATCCCGGCGTGCTGAAGCTGGCTTCGATCCCGCTGCTCGATCCTGTTAGAAGTTGTTGCACCTCTTGTCTCTACCGGTCAGATGACGCCTGATGTTGTAGCTCTCCATAATTTTAAAGTTGTGGAACTTTTTCGGTGTAAAATAAATTATGCTGTCCTGCCGTGACCCGTTGTCTCTGGGTTGCTGCTCAGTAGAAACTTGCAGTGTTGATTATGAAGTAATTTTTAGAATAATAGAGGCACGCAACTGCCAGCAATCTGAAGTTGAAAATGTTGGGCTTGAACCAAACGCCGTTTGGGCCCATTGAATGAAATGTTAATGCGGTCGCAGTGGACCAAAATGTGAGATCCGTCCCGTCAGGACCAAAATGCGGTCGCTGTGAACCAAGAAATGCGATCGCTGTGGACCAAGAAATGCGGTCGCAGTGGACCAAAATGCGGTCGCGTTGGACCAAAAATGCGAAATCCTGCCCGAAACTGATACAGTATAGTATTATCCATGGTCGCTGTTGCTCGCGAAGTAACTTTCCTTATCCATAAACGAAATACTGCGTCATACATTTGTTTATAGAACTGTTTGACAACGACATTTCGTTCATGGTATGGGAATCCAACGTATGCTCCTTCTGTTCGAAAAAAAGATCAGCTGTGAAATAAGAGTCATATAGTAGCAGTATCTGAAAGAGTTGAAGGTCATTTTTTTGTATTTTGCTTTAGTAAATACGTGTCTGTAGCCTAAATATTTCCAGCGAATGGGATTAAATCGTTTTACTTGTTTTGCCACAGAAGTGGACAAAAGTTTTCATAAAATACGCTCTACAGATCCTCAAAAACAAACATTTCGAAATTAAGTTAGCATACAAATCACTTCACCCGTTGCACTATGGTGCGCTTGTAAATGGCGTTCTGTATGCCGACTTCGAATTAATGTTAAGTATGGAAGTTTTTTCTTCATCTATCGGGGGGGGGGGACTCTCAGAACCTCCTCGTTGGTCATTGTTTGAAAGAACGTTGAAAACAATACATCATAATTGTATAGAAAATAGAAGTGAATGATCGCTGTAAATGCGAAACAGAATCGACTGAGACGAGTAAATCCATCACTTGTAAACAAATAAGCATAATTCCTCAGCTAAATATAAAACATTGTGCTTACTGCTGCGTAACTTGTCCGCACACAGAATGTGGTGTTTTGAAATTTTATTCTAAGCAATAAATACAAGAATCTGTATAACGTGAATAAACTGAAAAAGCGAACCAAGAGCAGTATGAAACATAAAATCATAAATATAAAAATCTTTTCTTCACAGTAGAAAGCATAAGGGTGTTCTAAAAATTGCATTCGTAAACTAATAAAAACATTTTACAGATAGCATAATATGAAACCTTTTATTTTAAAACAAATAGGCTATGCACAAAATGGATAGGCCTTTTATCACAATGTATCTTTTTCGGACACGTCATTAATAATACCATTAACCAGATTGTTCCACACTGAAGAGGCAAAAAAAACCCACTGCACCCTCTTTCATCAGCTTTCATCAGTAACTTACATAGCCTACAGAGAGCGTTGCCCGGGAGTCACGAGCTTTGACGTTGGAAGTAGGATTTGCTGGCAGAGCTGAATCGATTGCTCGAGCTCTGACTCACTCGTCAGTACCAGTGGGCGTTGACCGAACTTAAGTTGGTTGCTCTTGACGGCAAAGAAACAACACTGTTCGGTACCCTTTACCAGCCTTTGACTCCCCCCCCCCGCGGTACAAAATATGAAATAGTCCCGATATATGTACGTATGTTATACACGATGGAAAATATATGAAATCACATAACAAATGTATTATTTATAATTTCTAATGACCAAAAGTTTTAAAAGTTCGGATCTTTAACTAGACACAATCTTAAAACTTTTGTGACAATGGGCATTGAGATGCGACATAGTAGCCCTAACCTTTAAACACTGACTTCTTTCTTAAAATGGAAAGCAAACCTCGTCTTCCAATTTGTAAAAAAACATTTTTATTGTCGCTTCTTTGGATAACAACATTGGACAATCAGACTGTTCTATTCTATCGAAAACGTTTTTTAATTATTATTTTTCTGTCATAGCAGATGTAGGCCTATGTCACACTCTTCTTTATGGCATTTTCTCACATGTAGGCCTAATAGTTTTCACAAAAATATTTTTAACGAATTTGAAAACTTGTTTACTTGTTAAGAATTGATATTAATTTGTAATAACCAATGTACTGTTCATTAATCAGCAGTAACTGAGTCTCATTAACGTAACTTAAAGCTTGTTAGGGCGTACCGCCAATAATCACAGGTCTAAAAAAAAATATTTTTTTCTGTAACACGAATAAAATATCCTTTTTCTTATGTATTTTGTACCGCTGAATCCGAAAATGACATACAGTTTTTTTGTTACAGTTATCTCCTAAATTTTGTTGAAAGAGCTGAAAATAAATGGTGCAAATCCAGATGTATTAATATATAATTAATATATTTATTAATAACTAAACTAAATCTATTACATACATCTATTTCAGTCTATTTCAAAGAAAAAAAATACTTTTGTACCATTTTTTAAGGTCTGGTTTAGTTTTTATTCACTTTTTCCTCTTATGTGGCATCAAATCTTCTTTTTTCAAAAACCAGCAATAATCTCCCATCATAGCAGGATCTCAGCGGTCTTGATATCTTGCCTCAATGGTTTTAATATACTGGTGAAACCTCTCTCCATGTTCATAACTTACTGCCTCTAAATGCTTGGGGAAAAACTCCATATGCGAATGTAAGAAATGTATTTTTAGAGACATTCGGTTCGGCAACCCATGGCTTTGTAAGCCTTTAAAAGATTTTCACACAAAGTTTTGTAGTTTTCTTCTTTTTTGAAGGCAAGAAATCCTTTTACTACTTTCACAAATGCTTCCCATGCTGCTAGCTCTTTTGGTTTAACTTTTTCTCAAATTTAGGGTGATGAATCACTTTTCTTATATCAGGTCCAGTAAAATCACCTTCTTTGATCTTAGCTTCACTAAGTCGAGGAAAAAGTTCAATCAGATACTTGAATCCCTCTCCTTCTCTAGAACAAAATTCTTCATCAATCCCAACTTGATGTGTAGGGGTGGAAGAAGTACTTTCTTAGGGTCGACTAAGGGATCGTACAAGACGTTTTTCTCTCCTGGATCGTAAGGTTCTCATTGGCCAAACTTTCTTTACAAAATGTTTCTGAATATCTCTACTATTCCATAAGCATAAGAAGCAGTAAAACTTTGTATATCCACATTGGAGGCCCATTAATATGGCAATTACCTTCAAATCTCCACAGATTTGCCTTAATTGCATTAAGAATAGCAAGCATGTTTCCATAAGTTTCTTTCATTGAAACTGAGTAAGCTACTGGAATTGATGGCTTCTTATTTCAATTATGAAGTAAAACAGCTTTCAGGATAGATTTGAAGGAATCAATAAAAAGGCGCCATTGTGTAGTAATATGGTGTATTCAAAGTTCAGCCCTCAACCCCACAATGTCGAAGCATACACACATTGAACCCTCCAGTTTATAAAACACTGAGAAGTTAGCATTTCTTTTTCTGAAGGAGGTAATGGTTGTTCCTTTTGCCAAAAGATTCCACTCTTGTAGTCTTGATTCCAAAAGAGAAGTTGGCCGAGAAGTTCAGCTTGCTGTTTTGATAGGCTTAAGTTACGGACCAAGTCATTTAGTTTATTTTGCTGAATGAGATGAGGGTCACTCGAAGGAGGCAAATAAGTAGGATCAACATTGTTTTCCAATAAATCTTCAGTTTCAGTATATAGATCTTCATCATCATTGAGCTATGGAATGATAACATCTTCAAAATTTAATGGAGGAGCTGGAACTGGTATGCCTGCTCCATGAGGAACAGGTCTAATTGCAGAAGGCACAGCAGGGTAGTCAATTTTTTATTTTTTCCTATTTGAATATCCATCAGTATTGGTTAGACAAATATAACAGTCTCAGTTTTTCACAGATATAAACAATAACAAGAAGAGAGACATAGAAAAAACACAAATAAGAATATCATTCTGTTTGAAGTACACGAACGTGCAACGGTGCAATGAGGGACCAGTTGACTATAGTATCCTCCTTTGCCGCAGATAGACGGGGAAATGACCCGTTAAGATCTCCCCGTTGCACAACTCGACGCTCAGCAATGTAACGCTCCCGTCTGCTCAGTGGAGCACTACGTCTTGATCTGGAAAAATATGGGTATGCAGAACCATACATGACTTCCATGCTCTAAGATTTATATTTAAATTCATTTTCGAAATGAAATATTCCATAGAAACTACTTCTTGCTTCAGCCGTAACCACAGTACTGTGGTCACTAACTTATACCACCTCACGTTAGGCCATTGTTATGATATTAGTCGATACAGTAAATACCTTTGTGGTTATCAATATAGCTTATGTTTTAGAGAGAAGATCTAAATTAGAATATCCTTTATTCAGGATATTTAGATATTTAGGGTATTTAGTTATTTGGAAAGTTATTTAGATATGAGTAATTATTTATCTTCAGGAGAGACAATCATTCGATCAAACTTGCATTCAGTCAATGTGGTACTGTCCTTCAGAGTAAATTGTGTTGACTATCTCACTTACAGAATCCTTTGGTATGGTACTGAAGAAGTCACTAAGGAGTGAAAGGCCAAAGCTGACAACAGTTTCAGATCATCTGGTTACAGAATACCATATTCCCTGTGCAACTGCGGATGTAATATTAGAGGATCTGAATCTATGAGATGTAACAAAGTCACAGTGATGGGAATGCTCTAAGGTGACGATAAGAGTTCAAACTGAGGCCAGAGTCAGCAACAGTAATGTATTCTAGACTGCCTAATTTCTATGCAGTACTTTGCTATATGAAAATGCTTTGTGCTTTGTAAATTTCTATGCTTGATTCAAACTATTTGCATCTAAAACCTTATCTAAAAAAAAAAAATAGTGGTGGCGCTGCAGAAAACTTGAAATTAATGAATAGAAATAGGCCTAGTCTACAATAATAGGAAGTAGGGCTACAACCTCTAGTGGTTTTTTTTTGCAAATGTCCACCCCTTTTTGAAATCACGCATGCTTCCACTGCATGATATATTATTATACTACATACAGTTGTATAATCTCTCTCTCACACACACACACACATACTCACACAAACCTTTAGAGATTCTCACAAGTGGTTTGTTACAAAGATCAATATTGCTCAAAGCAAAAACAAAAAGTAATAAGAAAAAATCTTCTATTACTTATTTATGTACCTAGCTGGAATAGACTTGCTCACATAGGGCTATTGTCATGTCTTTTAGATTTGCTTTTACCAGTTTGTACACATTACTACTTTCTGAAAACTATAACTGAGTAGTGTTGTCCACCTCTTGAACACGTCGTCATGTCTGAAGCCGCTGTTCCTTGTCTTAACATGATTGTTGCCCGGTGAGCAACAGTAATGTATTCTAGACTGGCAATGTCTATGGAGTATTTTTATGAAAATAATTTGTGCTTTGTAAATTTCTATGCTTGATGCAAACTGTTCGCATCTAAAACCTTGTCTACAAAACAAAATCTACTGGTGGCGCTGCAAAAAACTAGGAAATTATTGAATAGAAATAGGCCTAGTCTACAAAGTAGCCTACGACTTTTTTTTTTTTTTTTTTTTTTTTTTTTTTTTTTTTTTTTTTTTTTTTAATCTCCACCCCTTTCTGAAATCACACACGCATGTATCCACTGCATGATATATTATTATAGTACATTTGGGTGATCTCTCTCTCATTCTCTCTCTCTCTCTCTCTCTCTCTCACACACACACACACACACACCTTTAGAGATTCACACAAGTCGTTGGTTACAAAAATCAAGATTCTTCCAAGCAAAAACAAAAAAGTAAGAATAAAATATCTTTTAAGACTTATTTATGTACCTAGCTGGAATAGGCTTGCTCACAAAGGGCTATTGTCATGCCTGTAATGCGAAAGTAATCCGTGCTAAACACACAATTCTAAATTCTATGTAGGGCTACGTTATATTTTTTAGATTTTATTTTTACCAGTTTGCACACGTTACTACTTTCTGAAAACTATACCTGCATAGAGTTGTCCACATCCTGATCACGTTGTCATGTCTGAAGCCGCTGTTCCCTGATTTAACACGATTGATACCCGGTGAGTTACCAAAGTTTCACCCAAGACCGCGCAAAATCATCCTTACCAAAAAACAAACTATTACACGAAGCTGCTGCTATTGGTCCAGAGACTGTCCCGATGACATCAATTCCACAATATTCCTCTGGAATCTCAGCTTTAAGGATACAAAGAAAACGCTTAAAGCTAAGTCACCAAAGTGGTACAGTGTAGTATTATCCATGGTATTTGCTGCTCACGAAGAAACTTTCCTTCTCCGTAAACGAAATACAACTGTGATACATTTGTTTATAGAACTGTTTCACAACGGCATTTCGTTCTTGGTACGGAATTACAACTTATGCCGCTTCTGTCCACAAGAAAAACAGATCAGCCGTGCGATAAGTCGTCATATTTACATAAAGAGTAAGGTATTATGATACAGTATACACGATTTAACAAAACATGAAGAGAACTTTATAATTATTTATTTTTATGTTTTTAAAAAACTAAACTCTTACTAAATTAGATGCACCTTTCACGGCATCAAATAGGCCTATTAGCCTACTGTAATGAACGTTAGGCGTTTAGACAATCAACCAGAGCTCAAACCGTAGTTATGTGTACGCGTGCAACATAATGTACGTTAAAGCACATACTTTTTCCTAAACAAAGTATGTCATATTTAGTCAACATTATGCTTCCTGACTGATGTTTTTGAAAAAAAAATTAAAGAAAGTTAAGGAATATTGTAAGAAATGTGTAAGTTTTAGACACTCACGGCGTGTTGCATTAGTGTTCGTGCAAAATCTGTAAATTCGTGTTCACCGAACGTAATATGCTGTTGTTCCCATAGGCTGCTGCACATAGTAGGCTTACATTCTGTACACAACCACAACGCATGACTTAGACTAAGCTACACTTCATGCAATTAGACAGAAAACATGAAAGTCGATTTATTAACTGATAGTGCTAAGCACCATCATAAAGAATACATTAACACACTGAATTAGATGTATTCGATTCCTTGTTCTGATACAGAAGATTTCGTACGAAATTTTACGTAGTGAAGACTTAACATATGCGCAGAGTATAAATTTGCACAATATTAAGCTGGTTTACAAGGAATAGGCCTATCTATCGTGATCTCTGACACCAAGTGCTACCGTGCAAGTGCATCGTTCTGTGTGAAAGATATAATATAGATCTAAATCGTTCAGATGTAGAAATACAAGCATCATTTACATAGGATATCACTGAGTTCTTGTCAAATGCTCGCATAATATAAAGTCGGTATGGATAAACATACATGACTTCCATGTTGTAAGATTTATGTTTAAAGTAATTTACTTGAATTCGGTTCGGTAATTTCTAAAAAATATCGCCCACCCTCAAACTAATTTCACTATTTATAGATATTTTTGTTATTATGGGGTAGTCGTTTAATATAATGTTATTTTCAGTCACTTTATCCATAAAAATTAGGTAGGCTTACTTTATTCTTATAAAGAAACCGAACTACGCAGATAATCATCCCTCCTCCGAAGCACTCCGAAGTCACTCATGGACCCTGAGCATCTTGCAGAGAGTTCATTCCCTAAAGACGAAAAGTCTGTCTATGAACCGTTCCTCTGCAAACACGTGCAGTTACACTGCCCAGCGATCCACAGGGAGCAAATCGCTATCCACGCTGGACACTTTTTCGGCTTGCACGCGTTGTGTTGGTGTGGGTTTCGGCACTTTCCATTTAAAAAACGTGCAAATGTAAGAAAATAAACACGAGTGAGGCCAGAAATAACGCGAATTGTATGTGTGTGTGTGTGTCTGTGTCTTGCCTGCCTTTTTATTGCGGTAATCGTAATAATAAAATGGAAACGTAAACATTACATAATTGAGATATGCTTGCCTGCCACGAACGATACATTTTCTCTCATACACGATTTTTTAAATTAAAATGAAAAATATAGAATTTTGTTAAAGTTAAACGAAGTGTTTCCATAGAAACTACTTCTTTGTTGTCAATAACGTAGTACACATATAAAACTTATAAAATCGGTATAGAGAACCGTACATGACTTCCATTAGAGAACCATACATGACTTCCATGTCCTAAATATATATTTAAAATCATTTAAATATTAATTAAATAAGTGGATGTTTGAATTCTGAAGAAATGACGTATCAGCTAAAATGGTACCCTCATGTCAGGTGGGTGAAGACTATCCTCAACCTTCGTGAGGAAGGACTGTACTTTTGGATAAAATGTTTGTAGGTCGAACGAAGAGCTGGCCAAAGGGAGCTGCGATCTGATTCCTGTAATGAAATTGGGCTCTCGCTGCGAGTTATCGGCCGAGGGTGAATGATGTCTATAGTGTTATCAAAGTCTTTTCTGTCAATACTATACTGGTCATTTTTCTTTTTTAAAATCGAGTCTTTGTTTCTTTCTTTCCATTCGTCTTCTGATTTCCTGAACGACGATTCTGTTCACCCGTATAATTATAAATTTCTTAGCAAAACATTTCTTCCTTAATACGTTTGCGTCTTCTGTTTAACACCCACCATTCTGATCCATGTCATAACGCTATATTCCACACAGGCTAGTAAATAACTAGCCATCAGGGAGGTCAAAATATTTTCCAGGAAGAGCAAACAATTTTCCAGAGGAGAAAAATATTTATATATATTTTTCATACATACACACATGCACATATTAGTTTGTAATTCTTATATTATAATAGAAATAAATACAAAGATTTTATTAATTTATTAAAACATTTATTGCTTCAAAACATGCATAAAATTAATGGCTTGTAAAAATTAATGTTTGATCTCCATTAAGTAGTGCTCATTTCCAAAGTTTTCAAACTATGATGTCCGTAATCAAAACATCAGAGCAGGTTTTAGTCTGTATGGGGGTATACCGTGGACAAAAATTGTCAACACTCCCTATGTAGCGTTGCTCAGAGTAAAGCTGCGAATCTACAGTGTACGTTTCACAGAACAAACACGCGGAAAAGAAGGAGCGCTCCCAAGTCTCTTATGGACCCTGAGCATCTTGCAGAGGGTTCATTCCCTGAAGACGAAAAGTCTGTTTATGGACCGTTCCTCTGTAAACATGTGCAGTTACAGTGGCGAGCGATCCACAGGAAGCAAATCACTGTCCATGTTGGACATCTTTTCGGCTTGCACGCGTTGTGTTGGTGTGGGATTTGGTACTTTCCATTTAAAAAGCGTGCAAACGTAAGGAAATAAAACGATAAATAAACATTACATAATTGAGATATGCTTGCCTCCCACGTACGATATATTTTCTCTCATACATGATTTAAATTAAAATGAAAAATATAGAATTTTGTTAAAGTGAAATGAAATGTTTCCATAGAAACTACTTCTTTTTTGTCATAAACGTAGTACAGTACACATATAAAACTTATAAAAATTTACTTACTCCATCATCAACTACCATTTCAATTTATAAAAAAAAATTACCCCCTCCCCCATTCAACTACCCTTTCATTTATAGATATTTCATCTACCTTTCTACATTTGATTATTATGATCTTATTTTCAGGATACTTTATTTATCAAAATTAAGCACTTTACTCTTGTTAAAACGTAAAACGTTGCAGGTAAACTACCCCTTTCCCTTAACCGATCTTCACCAGAAACAATAAGCCTTGATTCCTCTACAATTCAGTGCCGTATGCAAAAAATTATTTGATTCTGTTTGAATTTGCGGCTGTTATCGTTTGCCATAGAAAAAATTCCACAAACACACACACACACACACACACACACACACACACACTTTTCGAAAACTGACTTTTTTCATGTTTTGATGGTAGTACAATCAGAATCTGCCGTTATCTGGAACACGATTTTTTTCGGCATGACCATACTTCTATTTCCTTATGGAATATGGAAGTAAAAATTAGTTTACTGGATATTGCATACTTGTCTTAATGCATTGTGTGTAACGAAGGGGCGCAGCAAGGATTTATTCTGAGGGGAGGTTCTAGAAGAAGCTTTGAGGGAGATTGTAGATTTCGTGAATATAACTACTTGTAGTCAAGACAATAAATGTAAAAAATAAAGGTTACATTTAAAAATATCTAAACTTTAACAAAGTCATGAAACAATAAAGATATCATACAGCCCCATATAAATAAAATAGGACTACACGATATCAGAAAACTGGTACTGGTACTCCTGTCTTTTGCAGATGCTGCTAGCGTTAAATGGTCCAGAGACTACCCTACGACATCATTTCCACAATGTCGCTCTGGAATCTCAGCTTTAAGAATACAAAGAAAACACGTAAAAATAAGGGACCAAAGTGATACTGTACGGTGGTACATGGTCGTTGTTGCTCGCGAAGTAACTTTCCTTATCCATAAACTAAATACTACGTGATACATTTGTTTATAGAACTGTTTCACACTGCATTTCGTTCATGGTACGGGAATCCAACGTACGCCCCTTCTGTTCAGAAGAAAAGTAGATCAGCTGTGAGATGAGAGTCATATAGTAGCAATATTTGTAAAAGTTGGAGGTAAATTTTTTTTTAATTTGGCCTTAGTAAATACGTGTCTGTAGCCTAAATATTTACAGCGAATGGAATTAAATCGTTTTACTTGTTTTGCCACATAAATGAATAAAATTTTCCATAAAATGGGCTCTGCAGGTGCAGGTCCTCAAAAACGAACATTTCAAAATTGCTCTACGGGATGGCGCTAATTTTATTGACGTTAGCATACAAATCACTTCACCGGTAGGAGCTGTGGAGCGCTTGTAAATGGTGTTCTGTATGCTGACTTCGTTAATATATGGGATTTTTTCTTTTTCTATCTGGGGGGGGGGGGATAACTCTCAGAACCCCTCGTTGATCATTCTTTGAAAGATCATTGAAAATAATATACATCATAATTGTATAGAAAAAATGAGAAGTGAATTATCACTCTAAATGCGAAGCAGCATCGACTGAGAAGACGATCACTTGTAAACAAATAAGCATAAGAATTATTCCTCAGCTAAATATAAAACATTGTGCTTACTGCTGGATAACCTGACCGCACGCAGGCTGTGGTGTTTTGAAATTTTATACAAAACAAGAAATACAAGAATCTGTATAACGTGAATAAAACTGAAAAATCGAACTGATACCCTGTAGACAGGATCCAAAGAGCTCTCCCAAGGCGGTGACAGTTCTTTTGAGACTGTGAAACATAAAATCATAAAAATAAAAAATCTTTTCTTCACAATAGAAATCATTAGGCCGTTCTAAAAATTGCATTCGTAAACTAATAAACACATTTTACAGGTAGCATATGAAACCTTTTATTTCGAAACAAATAGGCTATGGACAAAATGGATAGGTCTTTTATCACAATGTGTCTTCTTCGGACACATGTCATTAATAATTTCATTAACCAGATTGTTCCACACTGAAGAGACAGGAAAAATGCATTGCACCCTCTTCCATCAGCTACTCTCTGTAACTTACATAGAGAGAGCATTGCCCGGGAGTCACGAGCTTGGACGTTGGAAGTAGGATTTGCTGGCAGAGCTGACTCGATTGCTTGAGCTCCGACTCACTGGTCAGTATCAGTGGGCGTTGACCGAACTTAAGTTGGTTGTTCTTGGCGGCAAAGAAACAACACTGTTCGGTACCCTTTACCAGCCTTTGACTCCCCCCCCCCGGGTACAAAATACGAAATCGTCCCGATATACCCTACGTATGTACAGCTGCCGCCACTAGCCTGTGCGCGCGGCCACAATCGTACTACTCACTCTGAAAACATAAATCGTGGCGAGTCACTCCTGCGTTCGCGACCATTTCTCGCACAATCGACATTTCATTTTACTGTAACGTGTCAGTTAAAAAAACCTAATTATAATTTTTAATGAAAGTTATAAACCTAAACTTTTACTGGAACACCTCACTTTACGGAAAAAATTTAAATTGAGTATTTACACTATCATATCTAAATTTATAGCCTGTGGTATATGAATTATTTACTGTTACTCACTCTATTGTCCGTTCGCCTGGATTCTGTTATTCCAGCTCCTCAACTCCACTCAAGCCTTCATCAGCGTCATCTGAACTTTCGGAATCTGATTCACTGTCACTGTTTGTAGAAATTATAAGTGATTCAACTATATTGTCTATGGCTGGTTCTTGAGCTAGGTACTCGTCTTCAACTGTTTCAACATGTCGGCATTTCCTTACCCAATCCTCAGGACCCATGCTTGACAGTTTTTCTTTGCATAACATTTCCGCTTGAGAAATAGTGCAAGAAACGTTTCTGCTGGCCACGTATCCTTTAATGTCAGCCAAAACCAGCTCAATAGAATTGAGGTCAGGATGATAAGGCGGAAGTCTCAGAACGTCATGCCCTTTGTTTTTCACTATTTCATCAATTAAGTACCGATTAAACTTAGGTTTCTGGGACGTACACACTGTCACTAAATGGGATATTGTGCTTGGTAAGCCAATCTTCATCTCCTGCTTTCTACTGTTAGATGTGGGGGCCTTTTCGAGTTGTACGTTGTGATAAGGCGCGTTATCTACAACTACAATGAAGCTATGACAAACACAAGGAAGTCGAGTGTTCTCGCTGGTGTGGTCGGGAGCGCCGCATGAGTCATCCAATGTTTGTAGAAAAGGCTCCCCTCTCCACCCCCCCGCTGCCCTTTGCAGGCACCTAAGCTCCGCGCGCACAGGCTAGTAGGCTACATAAGCTGCTTTCCTTTGAAAGCAGTTGTTTTTATTTTCCTACATTTTTATTCTGTTTAGGGTCTTTTGAGTGTAATACAAAAACGAGCGCAATCTTTTATTATTATTTTCATAGATTCTAGAATGTCATTTTACATTGACACACCTTGAAACCGTTAAAGCGTTTAACATAGTATTGAAAATGTACAAAAAACAGAGTAGACCTATCCTTTGACAAAAAAACAATGTTTTGTACGCACATAACAATCTGATTTATAGTACACGTACGAGATAAGCTATTTTCTCAGTGGAATCAGTCACAAAGTGACGCGTTGATGATGGCTTTGTCACTGCGGACTCTAGGTAACATACCTCGCCAATGACATTTAAAACACGAGCGACGGCAGATACCTAGAGCCAGCAACGATACCAGTACAGTCGTGCCAAACATATCGTAAATACAGTCCTATTTATTGTAAATGTATGACATAAGCCACGCACTGAGGTAATCAATGTTTTGCAACCACGGACTATAGGTAACGTGTCTCTCTCATGGCACAAAAATAACATGAGATATACCGTTACCTACAGCCAGCAGAAGCAGCGTGGTTAATGTTTCGGAGATTTGATTTGTTCTTATACTGAAGACTTCCAAGAACAAAAAAGCGTAACAAGGACAAGGTCAGACAGCGTAACAAATGATTCTAGGAGAACGTTAGGTGTTAGAGGTGATGAAGAGATATGAATTGAACCAATACGCTTGGAAGAGCTTCTAGAGCCTTAGGAACTGAACTAAATGGGATGCAAACAAAATAGACACTTTTTATGATAAATAGGAATAACAAGGAAAAAGACAGAAGTCAAGCTTACATCATCGTATACTCCGTCTAAAAAATCACATTTTTGTAAAAAATCATTTTTTGTTTCTTCTTCAGTCATCTCAGTTTACACAGATGTAAACAATAACAAGAAGAGAGAGACATAGAAAAAACATTCTGTTTGAAGTACACGAACGTGCAACGGTGCAATGAGGAACCAGTTGACTACATTACCCTCCTTTGGCGCAGATAGACGGGCAAATGACCTGTTAAGATCTCCCCGTTGCACAATTGGACGCTCAACAATGTAACGCTCTCGTCTGCAAAAAGGAGCACTACGTCGTTTCTGGAAAAAACAGTAAGGGCACTACCATTGAATTGATGTCACCCATTAACAGTTGTCACTTTAAGCAGAAGAAAAGTAACATGTCGATAGTATAAGTGTGTTTCCAGCATTAACATAGTGCTCCGTGGTTATCTTACTCGTCACATATGGCATAATGGCATATGACTCAAAAGGTTGTGCCTCTATGGCTGGGAAATATTCTATTCTTACTAGACGTGTTATGTTTTTGGATACCGATGTCGCGAGAATCTTGGCTTTAATCCAACAGTACGAGGACACAACCATATTTCCCGTAACATAAATACCCAACACAAGAGGCCAAAAATTGTTTCCTTTCATACCCTAAAATCGAGTTATCTTATCGTAGAATATCATTTTCAATTCTGTTGCTGTTGTGACGACTCGGTAACTAAATTCGAGTCTCCCAGGCTAACAACAACAATAATAACAACAATAAAAACAACAATAACAACAACGACAATAAAAACAATTGACCTAGCATTTGTCGTATTATACAGTTAATTAATAGAATAGTTTTATTTATTTTAAATAAAATATCAATTCCACTTAAGCACATATAGAATAAGACAATTAGACTAAACCGAATATGTGTATGAGAGGACATCAATAACCCTAACACTGAAAGATATAGTAAAACTACTGCTAACAAACAATAAAGGAAGTAGTGTCTAATACAAGTTTCTTTCCACAATGTGGGAATTATCTGTGACATCTTTACTTGCTTACAAATTACGTCAAATGCTGTTCTTATTTCGTGTCTTCTCTTTTAAAAACGATTAAACATTTTGACGAAAATTTACAATGCATATACATTCTGAAGACGTTTTCATTCTCCTGATAATTTTTTCGATTTTATACAGTCCATTTCATTAGAAGAAATCTCCCAAACTCTTACGCGGTGGAGGCCTAATCATGGTTTGAAAATTCTCATGAGTCAACCCCAACGAGTAACAGTCTGAGATGGCCGTCCAAATACGAGTGTCCTTTTTAACTACTCTGTAAATAAAGTTAGAACTGGATCAAATTGTAAAATAAATAAATACAAATAACTCCAAAAGATAAGTTACACATGTAAAGTGTAGAGTCTTAAAACTTCTAAAGTATCTCCCAAACCCAAACAGATTTGAAGTTAATGTCTTCTTTAGGCCCACGTTAATTAATCATGTTAAAAGGTATGCCTAATGACTGAATTCACTAAAATATATATATAATAAAAAATAATTTTATTCGTGTACTTAACGCATATGTATTATATACATATAATATAGGTCTATGTCAGATTATTCATATAGAAAATATGATTAGTACTTACTAAGGAATATTTTTGAATATTACGGACTATGCAAATTGTTGATATTTACGTAGTTTCACTTTTCCTAAGAACACTACGCCTCAGTGATTTTAGTAAATAGCATGTGTGATTCTATAGAAAAATTTGATATATTAACGTTTCAGTGTGCTTGTGAGAAATTAGTCTTAAACAGTATTCCTTGATTCCTTCCTCACTTACGAACGCACTTAAGATTTGTACAGAGTGTTCTAAAAAAATACTTTAAGCAAACGGCAACAGTTTTCTGGTTCAGTTCAATTTGTCATTTTGATATGCAGGATTTCGTTGGGCGATTTGGATCAATGTTACTGTGATTGATTGAAGGTCACAATCAGTTAGTGTTTAACCACTAACAGAGACCCTATATGAAGGTGATTTAATTTAAAATATTAAAAATATTCCTATTTACCTTCTTCCAGACAAGCCTCTGTTACCCGGATCAGGTTATGGTAACTCATAAACGACATAACCTCATCTCACCGGGCAACCGTATTCACGAAGGCCTGGTTTACAAACTGGCGCACTCGCCACTCCCGGCATCTATCGTCCACTTGCTCCGATCCTATCTGACGGACAGCACCTTCAGGATCAGCGTCGATGGGGCGTTCTCTAAAGTTCGCCCTGTCGCCGCCGGCGTCCCACAAGGATCTGTCCTCGGCCCCGTTCTGTACGTCCTGTACACGAACGATCTGCCTGTTTATCCCGGGGTCATGTTATCTCTATTTGCCGACTACGCGATGTTTCATTTTAGCTCGCTTTCGCCTTGGCGGACGAGCGTAATGTTACAACGCCAGTTGGCTATGCTTCCGGACTGGCTAAGGAAATGGCGGGTAGCGATCAATACGGAGAAATCCGAGGCGATCTGCTTTACTCATAAGTCCATTTCCCGATGCCGATCCCTCTCCTGAGGGGAGACCCATCAACTGGACCGCGACGGTGAAGTACCTAGGCGTTCGGCTTGATCGGCGCCTGAACTTCAACGCCCACGTGACCGCAACCCTCAACAAGGCTCGTGGCGTCAGAGCCAAACTATCACCAATGCTCTCGCGGAACAGCCACCTGGCTGTCCGTACAAAACTTACATTGTATCTACTGTTCCTCCGGACAGTACTCACTTATGCGGCGCCCGCTTGGTGGCCTCTCCTGTCGGCCACCAACAGGCATAGGCTGACGACATTCCAGAACTGGACCCTACGCTCCCTCACGGGCTCCCCGTGGTTTGTGCGAAATTCCGCCATCCACCGGGTCTCCGTGTTCCCACCTTAGAGGCCTTCGTCTGGTCATTGGCAACGAATTTGTTCGCCAAGGCCGGCGAGTTCCCTTATACGCACCTCCAAAGGTTGGACAGCATGGAGAATACACCGCCCCCTCGCGGCGTCAGGCGCCCGAGGGCGCTGTTAGACGACTCCCCCCCCCAAGTTCATCACATGAACCCCCCAGAAACGAACCCCCCAACCTTGTGGAGACTGAAATGATCACCATCATTCACTACCTGCGCCTGCCGAAACTGTAGTCAATCATGCTGCGGCAGATTGGATTGGATTGATTTATTGCCAGCATCGGCTTTTCCGATTCGACAGGGCTGTGATCCGGGACACGGGCTCCCGCGAGGTTGTGCAAATGCCTTCCTTGCGAGAGCCGACTGCCCCGGTGACGAGTCCCTTCGACTCGGCCGCCGCCTTCGGGCGGTCGAGCCTCTTGTTCTCGCCAGCGCGCCTTTTAAGTTTCCGTGGGCTATGCCTTCGGGGACCTCGGAGCCGCGCCCAGGCGTGGCAATTGGCTGAAGCCATGACACCTGAGATCCCCGTCAGCACCTGCTTTGCTGATTCGGCAGGATAATGACCTGAGACACGGGCTCCCGCGAGGTTGCGCAAGTGCCTTCCTTGCGGAAACTGGCTGTCTCGGAGTCATTCCTTACCGTTTCGGCCGACGCCCTAGGGCGCTCGAGCCTCTGGTCCTCGCCAGTGGGTCACTACGTTCCCAAAGGCTAGCCTGAGGGGACCATGGTGTCGCGCCTCGGCGGGACAATTGGCTGAAGCAAAAGCTCAAGCTTGCCTCCGTGGTGGCCATGTAATTTATCATGGACCCGCGGACTGCACCATAACTCCCTTGTGCAGAGCAAACGACCGCGCTGACCTGTTGGCACCTAGCGTTCATCAAGCCTAGGCCTGAACAACGCAAACAAATTAGGGCGCAAGACGCCCGCGCATCATCCATCCATCCATAACCGTATTCGAGGCAGTTGTTACCCACGATGCTAGTGTTCTTTGCTGACAGCATAATATCGAATCAATAGTAGGCTACGTATATGTCACCAGTTTCACACGAGAAATCAATATTAAATATTCTCCATACTTACATTCCTGTGTGATGCTCAAAATTCCCGACACACCAGTCTGTGAAGGGGAATTCAAGTCGTTGATAACAAATTAAGTGTAGCATATATATATATATTTGTTATCAAGTAACAAATCCTACCTTGAACATAAGATACTGCGAGATCATGAGACCACATATCACTTACATTTCTTACACAAGGTCAGCGGCCCTAGATGTAAAACGCCCCATGGTCCCAATCTGATGTGTAAGAAGAACATATAATCTGTAATAGAGGGAACTTCTTAATAATATCCATAACATTCACAACGCTTGACATATAGCCTATAGTTATATTTTAGGCCCCCCTAAGCACTACATCGAATACTTTTGAAAGCGAAGAAAAAATTCGAAGCAATACATTAAAACTCGAAGAAAAAAGTGAGCCAGCCCTATCCCCTTCTCATATTTTGTAAATTTTGTGCCAAAAAATTTTTTTTTGAAAAGGGGAGAGAGACGTCTCGCGATATTTAAGACTAGGCAGAATCACCTAGAAGGAAGCATAAAAGTGACGGGTCTCATATCACAGGACTTGCAAAAAGTAACTCAAGCTTACTAACAAATAACAACTTTGTATTTAATCAATTTTACAATCAACATTTAATATCAATCAACAATCAACATTTAATTTAATATTCTAATCATGGATCCGACAATTAGCAGTAGGGGTCTTCGACTTTCCTGTTATACATAACATCTTTGTTATAAAATTTACATTAATAAATTGAAATAAATCGTTATTACCTTAACATAATTAGACTAGCACTATCATCATAAGCTGATGGTCCCCCAGCACATGGAACACAAACAAGGATGGTAATCATTTTAACCCTTATAACCTGAACACCAGAAAAACAGACTAAATTTTCATGTTTAATAATTTTCCAAAAACATGAGTGTAAAAAAAAATCAGAATATCACTCAATTAACTGCTTGCGCACCATGTGTCCAGGATATGGGCAAAATTTTATTTAAAGTTTTTCTTTTACAATCACAACAGCCCAGCTCGATCAAGACCGTAGGCATGGACAACACGACTTTAAAAGAGAAGTACCTACTAACCATAATATGGAACAAAAGGAAAATACAAGCAAGAAATAGACAGAACATGAATGGACATACCCAGGGAGTGCATTGACATAAAATAACACGCCACCAACCTGCACATTTCTGCATGAACACTTATGCGAGGAAACCAGAAGAAATAAATGGCAAAAAGAAGGAAAATGAAAACTAGAAAGCAATATAACTGTGCAGGCATTAACCACCGAAATACTCAAAGCAATTTCTTAAATTCCAGCCGGTCACGCACCCAATTAAAACAGTTTAATGGTGTAGAAAGTCAATTTAAGTGGAACTTGAATTTTTCGAGGATGTTAAACGCACGATACATGTTGTTTCCTATAGAGGCCAAATTTAGGTAAGATTTAGTTTAATATCACCTCGTTTTGTCCAGATGATCTGTGCCTTGTTGGAGAGTCAGACGGTCTTGCTGATGTGGTTTTACAGTGGCATGCTTATGGTTCTTCCTCAACCGTGTAACGAGCAGAAAATTTTAAAAATTTTAAATTTTCACCTCGGCAGAGTACGTTCACACGAGGCGGTGTCAACGACTTATGGTGGAGCAATAAATAAGGAGTAATGAGAAGGTGTCAGTGAAGCGTCGCTGACTTGACAATAGAAACACATTAAGTTCAATCCAACTATAGAATTTGGTGGCGTAAGATGACAGGGAAAGTTTCGTCCAGAATTATTGCTCTCCGCAGCTGTAACAAAGTAAGCGAGGACATTCACATCCGTACTGAGAATTGTAGCAGATGTTGACCATGTTACGTCAGTAGACGATAAGCGACAAAAACGAGTGAAACTCCATACTAAAATGAAACGGATGCGCTGCACCTTAAGAAACAATACTGGAAGATAGGCTGACAAAGACTAAAGTCATGTTACGCAGCTGGAGGTATCGTCTAATTGACAGACAAGAATTTACGAAGGGAAAGTTGGGGTGACTTCAACGACCAGCAGATGTTCAAAATTGTTAATAGCCAGAAAAAAGGGGTTAGGACATAGAACAATACGCCAGGGAGACTGAAAGTACAGATAATGGGAATCTATAGAAACACAGAGTTTACTCAGACAATAGGTTGATCGACTAGTGTCTAATAGCCATAGTTTCGTCGAAACGGGTCAACGATCGTCAGGGCGGAAAATCGGGGTGACCTAAGAACCTATCAGATGCCCTCAGCCAGCGAGAAATTTGGAGGTGAGGGGTGTTTCCATAGCAACTGAAACGAAGGACCTATCGGGAGAACTATGACGTAGAATCTTGACATGATAGGGCAGTATTTTCCAAGAATATCAAAAAACTGACCAATCTCGAAATGAAGTAGGCGTGAAGCGCGCCAGAGACAAAATTTTGAG
Organism: Magicicada septendecula; assembly: GCA_034769895.1. NCBI lineage: Eukaryota > Metazoa > Arthropoda > Insecta > Hemiptera > Cicadidae > Magicicada > Magicicada septendecula. Next base: position 320,514,946 of record CM068367.1, on the reverse strand, counting down.
TAGGTACGAATTAATAAAACCATCTGTCCAGGCCGGCGGAAAGAGAGTCTACACGCAATTTTTGAGAGTCTACATTCTACAGTCGATACTTAATTTTGAAACGGTCATGCTAAAGTTTTCAGACAGTTTACATTAATATTTTCAAGTAGTTTAACTTCAAGTGCGAGAGACGGTATATCATAAACTTTCAACAGTTTACGCTAATTATTCGGAGTTAGTAATTATTCATTGTTCAGAAGAGTACATTAAACGGCGGAACGCTAACTCGAGTTCGGAAGTTAAAACGGTAACAAGTAACTTAAAAGACTTAATAATACATTCATATCGCGATAGTGATATTGAACCGAAGTGCGAAGTATCGGACTTAGTTAAAGTTATACCAAGTGAACAATCAGACCGTTACACCTACAGACATCATCACTTAACGATATACAAATCATTTGAACTTAATATTGTGTACGACACATTATCAACAACATAATGAACACGAAACATTAAACAAACTAATAAATTATATGAACGTTTAATGAAGCAGCGACAAATGAAACTAGACATGTATATTGACATTAAAACGAACTCACAGCATACACAGTAAGATGAAACATTGATGAACACTGAACTTCAATTATTCACATATGCAAACGCCCACGCGAGTGATCGGAAGAGAAGTGTTAAGTGATAGTGATAAAGCAGCTTACGACGGAATGTGTCTACGAGCCATCTTCATCACCAGAACGAGACTTCGTCAACAACTAATGGATATTCAATAACCAAGTAACCATTACTATTAATTATTTCTAATAAATAACTTCTACTGACCTGGTTTCTTTCAAAGAATTCACACCTGAGAAAATTATTAAGAAAAGTAATGAATAAATCTGAATAAAGTAGTTAATGAACGTATAAACAAAAGCTTATTTGGGATTTAATGAACGCATTAAATAAGTAGAATATTGAATTGTAATATTATTTGATTTATATATGTATGTATGTTTTCTTTGTTTTTCAGCATATATTGAGACATGTATTTGTTTATTATAAAATATGTATGTATTTCAGGTACAGCGACGTAACCTATGTACTATTATAATATGTTATGAATGACAATTAAACTAGTATTTTAGTTGATCATAAATATGCGTTCATTATTACCAATGCAACCCAAATATTAACCTAAAGTTTGAAGGAATACAAATAGATTTTAAGAGTTTCTTGTGTTCAATTAAAGTAAATGAATCGATAACTATCATCTATTAAATGATATCACGTATGTGTTGATGAGAATCAGAATAGTTAGACATAATGTTAAATGGTTGCCTCACACACAGCATGAAAAGAATCAATTAAAACAAGTAAATACACATTATTTATTGCACATGAATTTATATAAAATTCAGTGTATAAACTGTGTTCCAACACGTGAGCATAGATAGTCAGAGTCATAAATAAGATTCAATTATACACATACATGTAAGAGATCGACAAATTTTGTATTTAAGAGCAAACACAATAACAATATTAATTACCACAAGTGTGGTTTTACATTTACTACACATTTGCATAAATTGACATTTATAATTTACCACTAATCAAATATGCAAATAAAAGTTATAAATTAACATTTATAAATGGCGCCCATCCGCACGGCATGATACGTATTAACAAAGATTGTTAACACGTACAGCTTTGGTAAAGAACAGGCAGTAGAAGTAGTAGAGAAAGTAGTGTCATAGAAATAGAAGTAAGATAAGTGATTATTAGTGTAAGTCAGTTTGAATGATTACGCGTAGTAGGGCAAAAATGGCGAGCAATTCAGACAGTGTAGAATTTGACATTAATAACCAATTAGGCGCAGTAAATACAGAGGACAATACTACACCTAGTGAACCAAGTAGTGTGGTAGAGAGTCCAGAAGATAGGGCGCGAGGACAGACAGCGCAACTAGAAGATGGAACCCTACAAACGTTGATGGAGTTCATCCGTCAACAGAACGAAAAACAAGAAGAAAATATTAACAAATTAATTAGCGAGAAACAAGAAGAAAATAACAGAAAACTAGAAGAGAATATTAATAAATTAATTAGTGAGAAATTAGAAAAACAAAATGAAAAACTCGACCAGCATAAGGAAGAGATGACACAAATAAGGTCCGAGATACGTGACTGCCAGCAGACCTGGGAAAGAAAGGTCGACGAACTACAGAAGAAGCAAGATGATGTCGTGAGAGACTTGAGAGAAGAGGCCAACAAGAAGCACGTAGAAATACAAGAAAAACAAGAAAATGATCGTCAAGAATGGATGGCAGCAGTACACACTACCCAAACGGCCGTTAAAAGGATTAATCACAAGTTCGATGTTCACGTTAAGGATTACAATAAGAAGCACGAAGAACTCAAGGCCGAGATACACGATACCATACTGCAGAAACAACAGGAGCAAGAAGGAACAAATAGTAATATTATGCAGAAGTTGGAAGAAGTTGACGGTAGACAACGTTCAACAGAACAGAAGTTGGACGAGACTACGAAAGAGAAGACAACGAGGATCGAAGAGTTAAAAGGACATTTGACTAAGGTAAGAGAAAACCAAGAAAGATTGCAGCGACAATTGATGGAAGGTGAGTGTGGAATATTAAATCGAATTAACGGGCCTAACCACAATGATCTTAAATATAATGGCACGGACAGATTGCCTATGGAATTCCTCAAGGAATTGTCCGAAATCCAAGAGTTATACTATCCCGCTGACAATATTAAGTGGATTGGCAAACACCTGGAATTGGACGCAGGAATTTGGTGGCGAGTGATACGTAACCAAATATCAAATTTCGAAGAATTCAAAGAAGCGTTCTCTCTGAAATATTGGGGCCAAGAACGACAGGACAGTATCCGGGACCATTTGGAGTATGGCAGGTTTGATTGGCGCGGACCAGTTACTGCTATTCAATATATTGAACGCATCTTGTTGGAAAGCAGGCAGTTAACACCTACTCTGTCTGACTATCAGTTAATACGTAAGATATCTCATCACTTTGGGCGCGATATACAGCTCGCGGTGGTCACAAGAGGGATTGTGACGATACCAAACTTCGAATCTTTGATCATCGAGTATACACAGATTCAACCGAGAAATAATAGAGAGTCGAACTATGTGGCGGCAAACGAGGGGAGAAATGCCTATAGGGAAAGTGAAAGCGGTCCGAACAAAGGAAGCGGAATACAGAAGAAAATGTGGGGTGACAGACCGGCCATAAATAACCAGCACCGTAATGCAGACCGGCGCGCTGTCAACACAATAGAGTTTACGAATACGACGGCTGGCACATCGGGCATTCAACCCAAAAGGAACCGTCAACAACAAGAAGAGGAAAAAAAATCCCTCAACCCATTAACGGAGATAGCCGTCAAAACAAATGACTACCAGACGAATATAATCCTACCGGACTTACGAAGCGATTTATTATGTAATGATGATGAAGAAATTTCTCAACGAATAATCAGGTGTCCAGAGATAAATATCAAGTTCAACAATAATGTTAGTGTACAAGCGTTGCTCGATACTGGATCCGTTATTGCCGGATTATCTGAGTCGTGGTTTCACCAAAACAAACATAACATTACACCTTATGAAATATTACCGATGTCTAACACATTAATAGTTAGCGCAGTTGGTAATAAATCAAAGCTAATCAGAAAACAAATATTATGTGATATCTATATTGAAGAAATTAAATATGAATGTGTTTTTCTCATAATACCAGATTTGATAAAACCTTGCATATTAGGAACCAATTTTCTTCAAGAAACAGGGTGTCTCATTGACATGGGAAGAAGAATCGTCGAGTTAAGAAGAGAGGATAACGAAGCGACGTACACGGTGCCTATGATGCATATAGGAGTGGTGGACGTAGAAGAAGAAGAAGAAGAGATCATCAGAAACATTGACACGAAGATAGAAAGTATTGAATGCGGAGATAAAGGAACGTTGGAAAGATTAAGGGAGATTCTAATAAGGAATAGCTGTTTATTCAGAGAATGCCCCGGAAGAATCGAAGGGTATGTCCACGAGTTTCGAGTCACCGACCAGACACCGTACTTCCAGAGAGGATGGCCTGTCCCATTAGCATATAAAGGGAAGGTAGATGATGAGATTAAGAAAATGTTACGGTATGGGGCCATTGAGAGATGCAACAGCGCATATATCAACCCACTTGTTACGGTAAATAAGAAGGACGGTAGTGTACGATTGTGTCTGGATGCGAGAAAGGTGAACAGCGTGACTATCCCGGACTACGAGGGTGCTCCTCCGATAAACGACATATTGGCGAGATGTGGCAAGATGAAGTATTTATCTACCGTCGATTTAACTAGCAGTTTCTGGCAAGTACCACTGAAGCCTGAGTGCCGGAACTTCACCGCTTTTATGTACGACGGCAAGTGTTATCGTTTTACAGTTACACCATTCGGACTGAGTACCAGTTCTGCGGCACTGACCAGGGGATTGGACACAGTATTGGACGATGAAGTTAAAGAGAGTACCATTATTTATGTCGACGATTGCCTGTGTTATTCAGAAGATTTAGAAACGCATTTGTTACACTTAGATTTATTATTATCCAATTTAAGAAGGGCAAATTTAACCATCAATTTGGAGAAGTCGCAATTCTTCAGACAAGAAATCGCGTACCTCGGTTATCGATTAACGACCCAAGGAATACGAGCAACGGACGAGAAGATCGATGCCATTATGAAGTTCCCTACACCTCGGAACCAAAAACAATTAAAAGGTTTCCTGGGTTTGACAAATTTCTACAATCGATTTACAGACAAATACGCTGAAACCACTAAACCATTACTTGAATTGTTAAGGAAAGGACAGAAATTTACCTGGACACAGGAATTAAATGAATGTTTTCAGCAGGTTAAAAGGTTATTCGTAGAAACAGTCATCTTAAAGTTTCCCCGAATAAACCAAAGATATTATATGCAATGTGACGCCAGCAACTTTGCATATGGCGGACAACTATATCAACTAGACGAGGAAGGAAAAATTGGAGTAATAGCTTTTACTAGCAAGACATTCAAGGGTGCAGAAATAAATTATTACACTACGGAGAAGGAGCTTTTGTGTATTGTACGATGTCTTGAGAGGTTCCGTATATACATACTAGGACAACCGTTAACTATCATTACTGATAATAAGGCATTGACTTTTATGAATAAATGTCATTTAAACAACTCGCGTATTACACGCTGGATCTTGAGTATCCAGGAGTACAAATTCGACATTGTCCATTGTAAAGGTAAGGACAATATTATTGCTGATCTTCTGAGCAGAAATCCAGAAGATGCCACGCTAGAAGTAATTAGTGACAATATTTCCGAATACTTAATTAACCACCTGACAATCAAAATGGATAAGAAGGTAAGCAAGATCCTAATGGATATTGGAAGGTACCAAATTCAAGATAATAAGCTTAAGAATATTATTGATAAGATTAGGGAAGAGTGTATAGATAAGGAATTAAATAAATTTTATAGATTCGTCGATGAGAAATTGTATAGATTACGTAGGAGAGAGTGGAAACTATACGTACCGAACAGTGTGTCCGGCGAAATAATTGCTGAAATACACCGTATGTATGGTCATCCCGGTGCGAAGAGATGTATCAAATTATTGCAGGAGTACTTTACCATAGACGGTATGTTAAAGAGGGTGAAAAATTACGTACGGGCTTGCGACACTTGTCAGCGAAAGAAAGATTCTGGTAACAGAAACTTGTTCGGTGGAACAAAAGCCATAATACCGTTACGCAAGGGTGACCTAGTGAGCGCCGATTATTACGGACCATTACCTGCTTCGTCCGCCGGTGTTAGATATCTGTTTGTTATGGTTGACAACTTTACCAAATATGTACGACTTTTCACACTTCGAAGGGCAACGACCGTCGCTACACTGAGAAGAGTACACCAGTATTGTAAGGAACTGGGGTCTCCTAGAGTGATTATCACAGACAACGGAACGCAATTTTCATCTAAAAAATGGTTAGATGGATTAACTGAACTAAATATCCAACCACGATTTACCGCAATAAGGAACCCTTGTGCGAATCTGGCTGAAAGAATCAACAGACAGCTTGGGAACTTATTTAGGATCTTTGTTGGTGATCAACATACAAAGTGGTCGCGTTACGTACCAATCGTCGAGAGTTGTATTAACGAAACATACCACAAGACGATAGAAGTAACACCGTACGAAGCTCAGCTCGGGAAGAAACCTACCAGAGCGTGGGAAAAATACATAAACAAGGATATACTCCTAGTTAAAGGGGTGGATCATAACCAAATATTTATCAAAATGAAGGAGAAGAGAGAAAAACAAGCAAAATTATGTAATGAGGTCAAGACCATTACAAAATTCAAAATTGGTGAGAAAGTGTTAATCAGAACGTATCATCAATCGGACGCGGTCCAGAAAAGAATTGAAAAATTTTGCGAACTGTACTGCGGACCATATAAAGTGCATCAAATTCTCGGAGAAGCTACTTATCTACTCGTTGATTGCGATGATGACAAGAAACTCCGTGGAAAATTTAATGCCAGACAATTGAAAAAATACTATGAATCAGAGAATTGAAGATGAAGGAAGAGGAAGAAATTGAAGAAGATGTCTTAAGAAGCTAGCCGATGCTGATGGATCAACTGCGTTAGGGTAATTGACGCGGCGATATCATTCAAGCTGGCTTAACCAAGAAAGTTATGTACTTTAATTGTTGAAACATAATATAAAAATGTATTTAGTTAATTAAGCACTAATTAAATGTTAGATAATAAGATAAATTAACATTTAGTGTGACATTTTATAAAAATATTGCAGTGAATGCAAAGGACATTTTAATTGCTATTATTTGATTTATATAGTAATAAGTTACAAGGACAAAGTGAAAAAATGGACACTTAAAATCAAATAAGTGGTATTATTCAAAAGAACTAGATAGTAAATGAACTTTATTAATGTGAGTGTATATAATTAGTAGGCTAAGAAGGTAAATGATGCTATCATAAAGTAGGTAAATCATTAAAACAAAATGTATTACTTGTATGTAAATTATTAAAATAATCACAACTAACGTAGCGAAGGTATTAATTAACAATCTAATTTTAAATAACATTTTAAAAGATTTTATTGGTAGGATCATTAGTAATGCACAAAGGTGTATATGTATAGGAGATTTTCCTTGATGTCATGTAAAGTGTTACATGGAACTGACTGATTGTTTGATAATATCTTGTGAGTATGATATTTTAGAAAGTAAAATTTCATTCAATTGATTAAATTAATTGCTCATTGAATTTACGATTTGTCTTATAATTATAAGGATAAGGTATTTATATGTAAATACGATAATGTGAAATGCGTTCAGCTATCCCAAATAGCTAGCAATAAATTCAGAGAACCGATTAAAACCAAAAGGGGGTGTACCACTTGTAATATAAGCTTTTGAAAGTAGGTTATCATGTATTGCCTTCCCCTGAAGAAGATGAACACGGCGAGGCGACGTACAGGGCGCAGAATTTAGATTTGAGTTGTTCCCTGAGGTCACATCGTCAAATCGAAATTGAGGACACTGTAACGAGCAGAAAATTTTAAAAATTTTAAATTTTCACCTCGGCAGAGTACGTTCACACGAGGCGGTGTCAACGACTTATGGTGGAGCAATAAATAAGGAGTAATGAGAAGGTGTCAGTGAAGCGTCGCTGACTTGACAATAGAAACACATTAAGTTCAATCCAACTATAGAATTTGGTGGCGTAAGATGACAGGGAAAGTTTCGTCCAGAATTATTGCTCTCCGCAGCTGTAACAAAGTAAGCGAGGACATTCACATCCGTACTGAGAATTGTAGCAGATGTTGACCATGTTACGTCAGTAGACGATAAGCGACAAAAACGAGTGAAACTCCATACTAAAATGAAACGGATGCGCTGCACCTTAAGAAACAATACTGGAAGATAGGCTGACAAAGACTAAAGTCATGTTACGCAGCTGGAGGTATCGTCTAATTGACAGACAAGAATTTACGAAGGGAAAGTTGGGGTGACTTCAACGACCAGCAGATGTTCAAAATTGTTAATAGCCAGAAAAAAGGGGTTAGGACATAGAACAATACGCCAGGGAGACTGAAAGTACAGATAATGGGAATCTATAGAAACACAGAGTTTACTCAGACAATAGGTTGATCGACTAGTGTCTAATAGCCATAGTTTCGTCGAAACGGGTCAACGATCGTCAGGGCGGAAAATCGGGGTGACCTAAGAACCTATCAGATGCCCTCAGCCAGCGAGAAATTTGGAGGTGAGGGGTGTTTCCATAGCAACTGAAACGAAGGACCTATCGGGAGAACTATGACGTAGAATCTTGACATGATAGGGCAGTATTTTCCAAGAATATCAAAAAACTGACCAATCTCGAAATGAAGTAGGCGTGAAGCGCGCCAGAGACAAAATTTTGAGTAGGGACGAATTAATAAAACCATCTGTCCAGGCCGGCGGAAAGAGAGTCTACACGCAATTTTTGAGAGTCTACAGTCTACAGTCGACACTTAATTTTGAAACGGTCATGCTAAAGTTTTCAGACAGTTTACATTAATATTTTCAAGTAGTTTAACTTCAAGTGCGAGAGACGGTATATCATAAACTTTCAACAGTTTACGCTAATTATTCGGAGTTAGTAATTATTCATTGTTCAGAAGAGTACATTAAACGGCGGAACGCTAACTCGAGTTCGGAAGTTAAAACGGTAACAAGTAACTTAAAAGACTTAATAATACATTCATATCGCGATAGTGATATTGAACCGAAGTGCGAAGTATCGGACTTAGTTAAAGTTATACCAAGTGAACAATCAGACCGTTACACCTACAGACATCATCACTTAACGATATACAAATCATTTGAACTTAATATTGTGTACGACACATTATCAACAACATAATGAACACGAAACATTAAACAAACTAATAAATTATATGAACGTTTAATGAAGCAGCGACAAATGAAACTAGACATGTATATTGACATTAAAACGAACTCACAGCATACACAGTAAGATGAAACATTGATGAACACTGAACTTCAATTATTCACATATGCAAACGCCCACGCGAGTGATCGGAAGAGAAGTGTTAAGTGATAGTGATAAAGCAGCTTACGACGGAATGTGTCTACGAGCCATCTTCATCACCAGAACGAGACTTCGTCAACAACTAATGGATATTCAATAACCAAGTAACCATTACTATTAATTATTTCTAATAAATAACTTCTACTGACCTGGTTTCTTTCAAAGAATTCACACCTGAGAAAATTATTAAGAAAAGTAATGAATAAATCTGAATAAAGTAGTTAATGAACGTATAAACAAAAGCTTATTTGGGATTTAATGAACGCATTAAATAAGTAGAATATTGAATTGTAATATTATTTGATTTATATATGTATGTATGTTTTCTTTGTTTTTCAGCATATATTGAGACATGTATTTCTTTATTATAAAATATGTATGTATTTCAGGTACAGCGACGTAACCTATGTACTATTATAATATGTTATGAATGATAATTAAACTAGTATTTTAGTTGATCATAAATATGCGTTCATTATTACCAATGCAACCCAAATATTAACCTAAAGTTTGATGGAATACAAATAGATTTTAAGAGTTTCTTGTGTTCAATTAAAGTAAATGAATCGATAACTATCATCTATTAAGTGATATCACGTATGTGTTGATGAGAATCAGAATAGTTAGACATAATGTTAAATGGCTGCCTCACACACAGCATGAAAAGAATCAATTAAAACAAGTAAATACACATTATTTATTGCACATGAATTTATATAAAATTCAGTGTATAAACTGTGTTCCAACACGTGAGCATAGATAGTCAGAGTCATAAATAAGATTCAATTATACACATACATGTAAGAGATCGACAAATTCTGTATTTAAGAGCAAACACAATAACAATATTAATTACCACAAGTGTGATTTTACATTTACTACACATTTGCATAAATTGACATTTATAATTTACCACTAATCAAATATGCAAATAAGAGTTATAAATTAACATTTATAACCGGCAGGTGAGGAACGAGAGTCAGAATTGGCGTGTTCCGTTCAGGACATGATGTAGGATGGAAATTGCACCATGCTAGGATCAGGTCCCCGGCTGTCTGTACGAATCTACGTACTCATGATAGAATAGAAATACATGAATTCAACAAAACTCTGTCGCCGGAGGAACAAGCTGCTTACAGCTATATATATATATATATTATATATTCGTACTCTGTGCTGGCGGCCGACTGAAAAAATTTTGCCAAACGGGAACATGAGTCGGGAACGCAACTATCCGCATTCGCTAACAGATGGCGCGGGCGTACAGTAACACAAAACACGGTAATGCAGAACCTCGCTAAATAATAATAATTCGCAATTCCATTAATAAATTCTATTTTTATACGGTGGCCCGGTTTCCTTTGAGAAACCGCGGCACAAAAGTTCTACATATGCAAAAACAGATCCCCTGCTATAAAGAACACTTTACCGGGCAATCTAGAAAGTGGGGCAAATAACTTTATATGTGTAATATGCTCAAGATAATTTTAGAGGAAATGTTTCTGTTCTTTCAATTACTTATCATTCTTAATTTCTTATTAACAAACTAGAAACTCTTTTAGATACTTTATGAAAATTAAATCTGGTCAGAGACGGGAGAAAATATAGTGAGTTTAGACCAACACACCTAGTAACCGTGAATGAGGGCTACAGTAACTTACGTGGAGTATGAATGTGTAGCTCATTAATAAATATAGTTTTCAAGATGCGTTGTGCACGACGTGGTCAGTCGTGCATAATAGTTCAACCACCACATGTGTGTGTGTATGAGGGGGGGGTCAAACGTCTGTATGTCTAATAGTCGGAAGGGGAACGAATGGAAGAATGAGGGGGCGAAGAGGAGAATGAGAATGTACACGCGATTAATCGTATAAAAAATTTAAAATCGCAAAATTTAACTTGAAATATTAGCTTAGCGCATTAGTAGTATAATGACAATGTAAGATTATTAGACATAAATACAAATTTAATATTGATAGATTATAAGTTCTGAGTAGCTGTAACTCTGTTTTCGCATTAGATGTTTCTGATGTGATGTCTTCTTTAGGTCTGTTTTCTTTTTATTGCATTTCAATGTATAACTTAAATTATACTGAGTCTGTAAATACAGTTTCGAGACTGTTATTTGCTCCAGTTAGAGTACACAATTAAAAAAAATTTACTTTAATAAGTAAACCATATAAATCAACACATCGTATTCTTAATGATACTCGTAGAATCATCTTGGCTGAGGTGCTCTCGCCTTGTTTTCAACTTCTCACGTCGACGTATAAATTTATAGGTATCCCAGAACGTATAATGACAATTGGCAACTGAGAAGGCAAGCGTCGCTACTTACTTCGCCTTCTTTTGTGTACCACCCTATTCCGCCAGTGTTTCGTATTCCTCAAGTTTTAAGTTATAAACCTAGCAACAGCTGTTCGATATCTAGATATCTACTAGTAAACTAGTGGGGTTCGAAGACGAAGGTGCAATGAAACAAGAACCCAGTCGCCTCGCAAAGTAGTGACCAATGAACGAATTTCTATATCCGCTCTACAAAAGAAAAGCTGTAGAAATTTTACAACTACTTTATTGTGTAATAACTCAAAAATAAAACGAATTCAAATGCCTCCTATGGTTTCCACGGACAACAAAACAATACGAACAATGTTGCCGAAGAATGGAACAACAGTCTATATCGTGTCTTGGTAACATTAATCAACTGCTTGAATAACGCCATTAAATACCGCGGCCATACCTGCATAGACTGATCCAAAACTCGAAGAAAAAAAAAGATAGACAGTGTCGGACACTGTCGCAGTTTCGTGAAAACGTCAATCGGGTATAGTATATTGATATTAAATAAAATTTTTGTTTTGAATCGTTTAATTCATTTGCAAATTACATTTATTTAATACAGGGTAGTGGAATGAGAAGTAGGATACATATGGCTTTGAAATTATTTGAATACCTCTTGCAAATGTCAAATCTATACAAGTTTTCCCTTGCGTGGTTGGTTTGTCCAAATCATTCACTAGTTCAAGTTTAAAGAATTTCTGAAAGTATGCACGGAAGAGTTCTAAATTTTCGTCACTAATGTTGAAATCGCCCATCAATACGAGCGGTATGTCACTATTATATTCTAGTTCGAATGTCTCTGCGTATTCACTGTATTGTATCAATTGGCTTATGATGAGCAGATCGATGTCGTTAGAAGAGAGTCCAGGGTGTATATAGATGCTTGCCAAAATTATTTGACGATTGCTGGGTATAGTTATCTTTGTTATGGCAATTTCTCCAATATGCGACCTTACACGCAACACTGCCTCGAAATGTGGCAAGAGTTTGATTTCAACTGGGATACACGACCATTCTAAGTTGACTCTGGAGATGTACACTGCTACGCCACCACCTCGCCCCTCGTTTCTTTCACAACATTTGGATACAATGCGAGAGACGTCTGCTATGTCGATAGAGTCTGGGTCTCGTAACCAAGTCTCAGTGAGAACGATATGTCCGCCTTCGGTATTAACTCGTCTGTCTGTAGGTCCCCCACATGCGCTTGCAGACTCTGTACGTTATAACAAAAAGAAAGGGTTGAGTGGTGTTTGTTTAAATGTAATTGTGTTGTATAATGTCGGGCGTTACCTCCGCGCACTTTTGTTACTTACTCTGTTGACTGGATCCTCTGCAGTGATGTAGTCCTGTAACACAACTTAATACTATGCTTTTTGTGGGCGCCACTTGGAAACGTTTGTTCCAAGAAAAAAAATGTGATTGATAAAATTTTTAAATCTACGAAAAAAATTTAAACAAGTCAGTTTAGCTTGGAAAAATCATTTAAGTTTAATGCTTCTTTAAAAACAAACAAATCGTCTGAAGGACTAACATTCATAGAAAAAAAAAAATTATAAAATTGCAGAGAAAAAATTTTACAAGTTATTATTATTGACAATTTTTTATATATCCAATCAAGTATCGGCTAGTATATTTCAGATTTTGACTCAGTTGAAAAGCATGAGTTTAATATGTGAAAAATCTTTACTCTCAGGACGTGACTCCTTTTAACTACCAAGACATATCAATTAGATGCCTTACAAGAAAAAACTAAGTGATTTGAAGGTGTATGTGTGGCGCGTGAAGTACAACTGTGTGATAAATGTAACCAGGTAACAAATGACATTAATTTTGGTAACTCACGTTCCAATGGTTATTTATTCTCGCACTGGACACTCCTTTCGGGTAGTTTCTCGATCTCGCCTCTTCGGGTGTACACTGAATCTATTTAAAGTCAAATTTTGCGATCGTTTACTTTTTCCGCACTTTCGTAAAAACGTTTGGCAGTAGAATATCGTTCAAACGCCGCCGTTACGAATCATCTGTTTAGCGTTAATTCAGAAAACGGCCACCGCAGCGCTGATTCCCATGCAGTGTTGAGGAAGGCTTTGTATATTGTATGTTTACGTTAGGGGGAATTATTTGTCAAGTTAGTCAGTCAATGCGAACACAGCAGAATTCGTTCTCTATTTAAATTTTTGGTCCTTCCTGGGCCGCTGGACGTTCTGGCTGCGTGATTTCTATTAAAATTTGCCGTATCGCTGCTCTATTTCAGCGATACTTTTGGCGAAGATTCTCGTTGAGGTTAAGTCAGTCGGTATGTCTATGTACGGGAAAAGCCTTCCTGCCGTGTCTTGCCGATTTCTCGCCTCTTCGGTTTCGCCTTAGCTGCGTGGATCAGTGTTGTGGGTGATGCATCAGTTCTGGAGTTCAAGTTTCAAGTGTTTCTGGGTCGAATTTGGTCTCTCTTTTATACTAATTCAGGATGACTGTTTTCATCGACTTCCGGTATATTTGTGTAAAAATTCTTTCTAGAATGTTCGAGAATAAACGAAATGGAATGTCATAGAACAATTGTCACTTCCGTAGAAGCTTTTAGAACGAATTTCTTATTCTTCATACAAAGGATATTTCAAAAATTACTCTGGTATTTATCAAACAGTTTTACATTAGTACTCACAATTTGTATGCCATTAATACATTTAGATTCCCTGTGGACGGTAGCGCGATGATTTTATTTTTCTAGGTTGGCTAATCTGATTTATATATCGCATCAACGTTCGCGTGATTGTACCTTGACCAGTGCACATTCAGCTTTCTCGGCGTTCGGTTCGCCGAACTTTCTCTGTCAAGTTAGTGTCGACATTAAATGTAGGCTTTAGGCCTTATTATTTTCTATTATGGCCGACTAGGCCCTCTTCATGAGTAACTAAATTTATATCAATTCAATATGCAGCATTAGCCAGCCTACTTCAATTTTTACAGCTGTAATGTAATCAGTCAATATTAAAACTATTCGTATACAGTCCACTTCTTTTTATTTCTTAATGTAATTTTTAATTCATTCTACACATCATCTTCAATCACCATGGAAGACCAGCTAACAGAATATAATTCAAGAAACATAATTTTCGCCCACTTGGGCCCAACTAATTAATTCTTCCTGTCCACACTTGTGGAACATTACTTTTACTCATCAGTTTCGGTCCACTCGGACCGGGACCATCCATTTTTTGGTCCACCGTGCCTGGATTATAATCAGCATTTTAGTCCTCACGGTGCGCATCATCCATATTTTTGGTCACTCCGGACCTGGATTTCCATTTAACATCTTTTACATCTTTTTCTGGCCATCACGGGCGGATTAGCACGTCAGCTAATGTGACCGTGGCGTGATTTGCGTCGCCATTTCGCTCGTCATCTTCGGGCAACGTAATAGCAAGTTCCTGCCGGCTGCAGTGCCTCAAAGTGGTCATCTTTGCCAGCTGTTCACCATCATCACCAAGGAGCCGACGCTGCGGGAAGTCGCCAACCAGGTACCACCAGCAACAGTAAAAAGGTGCGTAAAAAAATGTCTGAAGAAGGCCTCAAGGTGCTGACCAGAAAGAGAGGCGGATTAAAGTCCGCGATAGTGCGGATACAATCCGCGGTAAATTCTTTTGATATTAATTTAACTACAAAACATTTTCTGACTGTAAGATTAGAAAGTCTTAAGAGCTTAGCCTCGAAGTACGACGAAGTACAGTCTGAGATAGAGCTTATCAGTAAAGACGCGAGCACTGCTCAGGCAGACCGAGTCGAGGTTGAGGAAACGATATACTCAACTGAGGCAAACATTTTACAACTCCTTGACACTTTTAATACTCAGACTGTGCCTCCTGTACTATCGACGCCTGTGCATTTAAAGCCGATAAGTTTGCCCTGCTTCTCAGGCAACATACTTGAGTGGCAACATTTCTATTCAATTTTCAATGATCTAGTGCATTCAAGATCAGATTTAACGCCAGTACAGAAACTGCATTACTTGCATTCATCGGTGAAGTGTGAACCATTAGACTTAATTAAATCATTACCAATTTGTCAAGAAAATTATGTAATAGCGTTGAACTTGCTGTCCGAGAGGTACAATAATCCATTTATATTAGCCAAATATTATGTACAGAACCTACTTCAGGTTAAGTCCACAATAAAGGACTCAGTTCAAAGCTTGGCGGAGTTTACGAATACTATAACGTCTTCCGTTAATTCATTGGCGGCAATGAAGCTGTCCGTAAACCTATTTGAGTTTATTACCATACAGTTGCTCTCCACCAAACTTGACCCTATTACTTTAAAACGTTGGAAGGAGTCCATAGACCCTGACAACTTGCCCAGTTTTCAAGACTTTACGCATTTTTTGAATTTGCGCCGACGACTTTTAGAAAATACAATGCCAATTGAATCCGGACAGCAATTCAACAAACCTAGTGTAAAACCAAACAATAAATTTGAGAAATGTAGCTTAAGAAATACTGCTGGCAGCAGTACCTTTAAGAGTTATCACGCAGCGGCAAGGCATTATTCATGTGTGTGCTGTAAATCTGACCACCCGCTTTACATGTGTAATAATTTTCGCATATTAAGTGCCGCTGAGCGGGGGCAATTGGTTGCAAATCATAAATGTTGTATTAACTGCCTTAGAGCAGGTCATTTGATAACAAATTGTAAAAGTAAACAGGTTTGTAAAATTTGTTCAAAGGGTCACCACACCTTGCTGCACGCTAATTACGTGCCGAAATCAGCAGCTGCCAGCAGTAACTATTGCTCATTCAAATTACAGTGTAAAAACAATGTACTTTTATCCACTGCGGTTGTATATGTCATTGATCAGGCTGGCAATAGGCATAAGGCTCGGGCACTTCTTGACGCCGGGTCCCAGATCAATTTTTGTACGAAATCATTTGCGAAAAGGTTGCACCTTAAACTAACCCGATCTAATATTCCAATTACAGGAATAAGCAACACAGCGTGTTGCGCTACTGACATTGTTTCTGTGCGTATTATGTCTCGCTATCAGAGACATAGTTTCGAGGCCAAATGTGCCGTCCTATCTAACTTAACTCATAATCTGCCTTCAATCTCGTTTGACATCAACCGGTTCCACATTCCAAATAAAATTTTTCTCGCCGACCCAGATTTTAATATATCTTCACAGATCGACATACTATTGGGGGCACAATTTTATCTGGATTTAATATTAGCTAATAAGTACACACGCGGACCCAACTTCCCTATCATTCAGGAGACAAAACTGGGTTACATTTTGGCCGGCAATCTGCCCAAACACTGCCACACCCAGGGTCCTGCTGTTTCGTTCTTGGCAAGGAACAATGACAGCCAAATCCTGCAATCTCTCGAGAGATTTTGGGAGGCAGAAACGATCCCCGGCGATACCCCTAATAGCGAGTCGGCTTGCGAAGAGCATTTTGTGCGCTCAACTCAGCGCAACCCCGAGGGTAGATTTATAGTGTCGCTCCCATTCAAATCTGATAAGCCCCACTTGGGGGAATCTTACACAAGTGCCGAATCAAGATTTTTAAGCTTGGAGCGTCGATTCAGGCGCGATCCCAAGCTCGCTCGCGACTACGCGGACCTTACCAAAGAATGTAAGGATCTTGGGCACATGACACTCATCGATCATGGCGCTATCAATTTAGTAGCGTCACACACTTACTACATATACTTATGTGCATACTTATGCATACTCATATACTTAATTTGGCTTTGTAAGCTTGGTTGGGATGAACCGATTTCCGGTCAGTCACTTTCGGATTGGCATTCTTTGTGTAACAAATTAAGTCTGATTGGTAAAATAGTGGTTCCGCGATCTATTCGTTGCAACCGTGAGGCGGTTACAGTTCAGTTGCATGGTTTTTCGGATGCGTCCGAGAGAGGGTTCGGCTGTTGTGTGTATATTCGAGTCATTTATCAAGATGCTACTGCTTCCTGTCGTCTCTTGTGTTCAAAATCTCGCGTGGCTCCCCTACGCCAAGTGTCATTACCTCGCATCGAGCTCTGCGCTTGTTTGTTATTGTCGCGACTCGTATCTAAAATTATTCCTGCTCTTCATTCGTTTATTGATGATGTACATTTGTATTCCGATTCTATGGTGGCTCTTTACTGGATTCATGCGCAGTCTACGCGTTGGAAAACATACGTCGCTAATCGGGTTGCTGAAGTTCAGCGTCGCACGCAAACTTATATCTGGCATCACATTGATTCGCGACGCAATCCTGCTGATATTATATCTAGGGGGTGTTTCCCGGACGTTTTGCGCGATTGCTCGCTTTGGTGGCACGGTCCTGGCTGTCTGTCTCAATCGTCAGATTCTAATCCTTTCCCATCTTTCGTACCGGCCACTCCATCATCTTCGGAAGTCACCGCGGAAGAGAAAACTACACATAACCGTTCGCTAATGTCTACCCTGGCTGTTGACTTATCGTTGGACTTTTCCTCGTTACACCGGCTGACACGTGTATACGCTTACTGTTTTCGTTTCATCAGAAATGTTAGACACTCATCTGCGGACAAACTTTCGGGCGATCTGACCCCTGCAGAAATTCATCAGTCTCTCAATTTCTTCATAAAAAAATCTCAATCGATCCACTTCCCAGGCGAAATTAGTTGTCTTCGGAACGGATCTTCTGTTTCAATCAGAAGCAAGTTGGCTTCTCTCGACCCGTTTCTTGACGACTCTGGAGTGATACGCGTGGGCGGACGATTGCAGCATTCCCAGTTACCTTACGATTCCAAACATCCTATCGTACTACCCCCTTCGGCGCATGTCACACGCCTTATCATCGAACGCGAACACATTCGCTTACTTCACGCTGGTGCTCAGCTCGTGCATCATTCTCTGCGTCAGCGTTGGTGGATTGTTAATGCCCGGCTAGTCATCCGTTCCATTATTCGTAAGTGTCTCAAGTGTATCCGGTTCAGCGCCACACAGCAGGTCCAGAGGCTTGGCATTTTGCCATCCCCTAGAGTCACTCCTTCAAGGCCGTTTCTATTTTGCGCGGTTGATTATGGTGGTCCCTTCATGATTCGTCATGGCGGGCAGAAGTCTAGAACTCTTACTAAGGCGTACGTGTCTCTGTTTGTTTGCTTGGCAACTAGAGCCATTCACCTGGAATTGGTGTCCGACCTTACTGCCAGCGCATTTATAGCTGCTTTACGTCGTTTTATGGCACGTCGGGGTATACCCAGTCAGCTGTACTCCGACAACGGCACGAATTTCAGGAAGGCCCGCACCATCTTACATGACATTTACAACTTTTGGCACAATAAGGATGCCATCACCTCGATTAAGTCATTCACATCCTCTCAGGGGATATCATGGTCATTTATTCCGCCCTCCTCACCTCATTTCGGTGGCCTTTGGGAGAGCGGCATCAAGAGTTTGAAATTTGAGAGATTATGAGAGATGAAAGAGAGCGATTATTTGCACCAGCTGCAACAGCGTCACAAGTGGAGGTTTGCCAAGGATAATGTTTCCATTGGTGACTTAGCCTTGATCATTGAGGATAACTTGCCTCCATTAGCCTGGAAATTTGGCGTGATCATCGCCACATTTCCCGGCCCAGATAACTTGGTTCGCGTCGTGGACATTCGCACGCCTACGGGTGTTTTGCGGAGACCAATACATAAATTATGTCTATTGCCAGCGCGAGACGAGATTTGACATTATGGTTATAGCGCAATGCGGCTTTATTCCGCCATTGGCTTATTATTTATTACGACCATTTGGTCAACATAATTGTGATAGATTGTCACAATATTTTTTTGTCAACGTTGCGTCATGGCACGCTTCTGATTATTACAGTTCTGGTGATATCTTAATATTTGTATTGTATGTTAATTTTTGTGGCATACTATGTCACACATTTTCATTGATGTTATGGGGTGTATTGCATGTCTTTGGGTGGTCTTATTTATGAAATGTTATTGCATAATATTCGCATGTTTTGCTGTTAAGTAACCATGCATTCATTTCTTTATATGGTTTCTGATAAATATGTACTATTTTGGGAATGTCTTAAATTGTTAAATTGTTTCTGTAATTTCGGTATTCTATTGTTGTTTGACATTACAATTATTTATCTTGTAATTATTCAAGTTATTGTTGTTGTATTCACATAAATTGTGTCGATGTAAAAACTATTGTAAGCGCCTGCCGTCTGTAACTGTCTCGTCTAATTTATTCACATTGTACTTCATATTTTATTCATTTTTGTAGGTAAGCATGCATAATTCTTTATTTAAAATTATGACATACATGTCATATCTGGGCTACATCCAGCATCTAGCTTGCCCACACATTGTTACATATTGTAAATTCCTGAAACTTCAGGAATATCATGTCTAGGTCGATACATGTCGCCCTCCTGAATATACAATAAAAACATGCAACTGTAACATGTTCAACAACAATTTGTTCATGTAATGAACTCTCTGTACAGGTCTACGGACCTTAGCTAGCATTAAGGTAACTCTATGACTTGCATATTATGTATTTTCCTTTCATGTTTTATAATGTTACATACTGTGCACACTTGTGTCAGTAATAGTGGTTAACCAGACTTATTGGTACATGAAACAGCTGTTTGCCAAACCTTGGCCTACAGTCGCTTATCTGCATGCTTATCTCTAAACTGCGGCAGATTGCCGTTATCTAATCTCAACTCAAGGTTCAACTTAGCCTTGAAGCTGATTCTCGTTACTAAGAACTGCACTATTTTGAATTAAATTGTAAATGTATTCTAATTTATTAAAAATGTATTAAAAAATCTTTTTGATTTTTGACGGGCAGTTTATGGACGGTAGCGCGATGATTTTATTTTTCTAGGTTGGCTAATCTGATTTATATATCGCATCAACGTTCGCGTGATTGTACCTTGACCAGTGCACATTCAGCTTTCTCGGCGTTCGGTTCGCCGAACTTTCTCTGTCAAGTTAGTGTCGACATTAAATGTAGGCTTTAGGCCTTATTATTTTCTATTATGGCCGACTAGGCCCTCTTCATGAGTAACTAAATTTATATCAATTCAATATGCAGCATTAGCCAGCCTACTTCAATTTTTACAGCTGTAATGTAATCAGTCAATATTAAAACTATTCGTATACAGTCCACTTCTTTTTATTTCTTAATGTAATTTTTAATTCATTCTACACATCATCTTCAATCACCATGGAAGACCAGCTAACAGAATATAATTCAAGAAACATAATTTTCGCCCACTTGGGCCCAACTAATTAATTCTTCCTGTCCACACTTGTGGAACATTACTTTTACTCATCAGTTTCGGTCCACTCGGACCGGGACCATCCATTTTTTGGTCCACCGTGCCTGGATTATAATCAGCATTTTAGTCCTCACGGTGCGCATCATCCACCCTGTTTTTAACTGAATCTAGCGATACTAAATATGATTGGTTTCTAATTAACTTAAATCTAATAAACAATACAATATACAACCCTCACCTTGAGTTGTTGTCATTGAAAACTCATTTTTTATAACAAAAATTGTTGTGGAGTTACTAAGTTCCTTCCACAAGTTGAACATCTACTACTACTACTTTCCTACAACAAAATAAACAAATTTTAACATAGATAAAACACAAATAAATACAATTTTATATGGCCTCTGCTCATGGCCTAGATTCTTGTCAGTTTTCTAATACAATGATTAGTCTTTTTCTTTAATATATGTATTATTTCACTACTGTACACACAGAGTTTATTATTTTGTCTATCTTTTGTGATACCTGGTTACTCTGTACATATATTATATTTATCACAAGATGACATAGCATCATTGATTGGTCTTGAGATGTCCTTTTTTATGGCGTGACAAATCTCACTCTAATTAGTTAAATTCTTTTAGAATTGACTTTACTTTCAACTGAGTTTGTTTCTTATTAAGGTATACTGATGTATTGTACCTTTCTATTTTATTTTGTTAGTATTATGTAAGTATTTAGCTAGATATGATTATTTTTGTACTGGATAATTGGTTCCAGCCATACATGGTATAAGTAAATATTTTGCTAACTTGACTATTACAATGTTAAAGTTGGTCAGGTATATTAGTATAGTTGCTTTATATCATATTACAGCTTTCTAATACAGTTTGGTTGCATTTTGGCAACATTAAATTCATAAATTATACAATATTAGATGCCTATTACATGTTTTTAGTTAACACTGTTTTTGGCTATTTTGACTGCTTTTTATTCATTTGACAGCTTCCTTTATTTAAGATAAATTGTTCACTATTGTCTGCTTGACAATTACATATAGTTTTTATTTAAATCTGATAATAATTAATTTTTTCATGAAATCTTGGTGTATGGTCTCAAATCCAACACATTAATATTTTTTGTCATTGCAAATATACAATTTTTATTTTAACTTAGATTCTTTCTAATAATGTATTTAAGTCATTTAATACATTTATTTTATTTACATCACATAATATAATAATGGATCATGTCCATTTATTCACAAAAAATAGTTTTTAATACTCTATTCATAGTTATAAAACTTAATAATTATTGACTTTATTTTGGTTGATTCTGACATTATTTCTCTCTCTTATAGTGTCTTATGGTTTTTTCACTCTTATTCACTTTAATAATATATATGGGGTTTTGTCTTAGTCATAGTTTGGTCGTTTTTTTTCAAGTTGATAGAAATAATTATTATACAAAATTACACAATTTTTTGGGACTACTTGGGTTCGATACTGTTCACCTCACTTTCCTCTTATGCTAACTTACTATATAAATGATTTCTTTTTATGGAACGTTCTGTGACGTTACATATGCCTCTCCGTTAAAGTTGATAATTTTGGAAAAACATATCTTTGGTTTTGATGAAATTATCATCTCTATAATAACCCTTTATTAGCTTCTTTATATCTCATTCTTTTATCTTATAATTAAATTCCTGTACTACTCCTTTAATATATTAATCCAACTCAATATTCCTAGTTCGTTCTTTGTCATATCACCTATTCCTTTCCTTTTTACCTTGATGTTTTATAATTAATCTTTGATATAATTCCCTATCAATTCCCTAACTTACATAGAGGGTTGGGAGTCAGAGTGGCTCGCTATGGCATACATTCTCTGTCCCTTCCTGTCTATAACTACTGAAATCAGAGGCAACACATCCCTGTTCAGAAAATAATAATTGCACCTTTGCAACAAATAATAATAATAATAATAATAAAAAAATACAATATTCAAAGATCATAGGCTCCTACACATAAATTCCCTTTCTTTCTGATTAATTCACAATTATATTAATATATCGTTCTCCGCAGGTTAAATTATCGTTTAAAATCATTCAATGTTAATAGCTATATTCATATTCATCATTACCTCCTTATGTAACACACTGTTTTCCCTTTTTTTTTTATTTTTCATTTATCATTTCCATTTAGTATCAAATATCTGACAGTATCTCTCCTTCTTTCCTCCTTTACTAAGTGTCCGTCTCATAATATTTATTAATAATAATCTCTCTCCTTCTCTAAGTACGGGTAAGCTGGTAAATATACGTTGACATGGCTATTGGAAATAAATCTATATTTTATATATATCTTTATGCCTTTGGTGTAAGGTGTCCTTCTCGTAATATTAATTAATAATAATCGTTATACAATAATATTTATATTTATTTAATAATCTCTACCTCCTTTCTAATTATGGCTAAGTTAAAAAATTCACGTTAACATGTTTAGTCAAGGTACCTTCTCTATGATGCTGTATTTGACTTTGGTTTTTTGGTCATGGTACTTGGTCACTGATTGAGTATTCGACTTGCGATTTTTTTTTTTTTTTTTTTTAATCATTGTACTTTTTTAATGAAGTCTGGTTATACGTACCTTTTACCTTGTTCCTAATTGTGTCAGTTACCTCGTAGGTATTGTTTTTATTGTCTCTGGTTATCGTGAAAGGCCCTGTATATAAGAGTAGCAATTTCCTCGTTATGCCTTGTATAGCACTGGGCAATTCTCTATTTTTAACTAACACCTTTTCACCTACCTCATATTTAATTGCCTTAGGCTGTGATTTGATATATTTTTTCCGCTGCTGTTCCGTTTTTTCTAACACCTTATTATAAAATTTTGCCCCTTCAAATTGGTATGCGGGTTCGTCGGGAAAATTAATGATTTCTTTTATCTCTCGTGGTGGGGGTCTTTCGAACATAACCGTGTATGGCGACATCTCGATGGTATTGTGATGCGAGAAATTGAGAAAATCCTCGGTAGAGGCTACATATTCATGCCATCTTTTCTGCTCGTTATGGCAGTATGTTCTTAGTAACCGTCCTACCTCCCTTAACACTCTCTCGGCTGGGTTACTATTCGGGTGATATACGGACGTCTTGTACGTTTTTATTCCGTGTTCTCCCAAGCTTTCCTTCTAAAGTTTTCCCCTAAACTGAGTACCGTGGTCCGTAATTATAGAATACGGTCGGCCCACTTCCATTATATAACGCTTGATTATTATGTCTATTATTTTCCTGGTCGTCGCCCTAGTTATTGGGTATAGCTTTGTATACTTGCTAAAGTGGTCGAAAATGATCACGATAAATTTATATCGGTGTCTCCCACCGCTGCGTGGAAAGGGTCCGCAGATATCGAGAAATACCTTTTCCAATTTTTCGGTAGATAATATGGGTATCATGACCCCTTCCTTCCTCTCGTTATCATACTTTACTTTTTGACAAATATCGCACGACCGTATCGCCAGTTGCACCTTCTTATTCATCCCCTTGATGTATGTTTGCTCTTCCAATGCCTTCCTTACTTTAAGGGCACCCATATGTCCGTACCTATCGTGATAGTCGATTATTAGCGGTCTCTCTATCGCTGGTGGAATCACTAATTTCCAACTCTCCTGGTGCGGGGTATTCCTAATAAACAAAGTGTCGTCGTGTATACAATAAAATCTGTTTATGACCTCATCGCCTTCCTGTACCCTTTTTCTAATATCTCCTAATTTCTGATCGGCCTCTTGTTGTGACTTTATTTCGTGCAAAATATTTTTTAAATCCTCCTTGCTCTTAATAATGTGGTAAACCTTGGCTAATTGTTCCTTTTCGCCGTCAAAGGTTTGGTCTGGTATATTGACGCGAGATAAGACGTCGGCGGCTACGTTCTGTTTGCCGGGTATATATTCCCATGTGATATTGTACTCTTGCAAGGCCAAAATCCATCTAGTCAGCCTTCCGTGGTTCAGTTTACAATGCTTTAAAAATGATATAGATTTGTGGTCGCTTCTAACTGTTATGGGGTACCCTAATATATATGTCCTAAATTTACCGCATGCGAAAACTACACTCAACAGTTCTTTTTCGGTAGTATTGTAGTTTCGTTCGCAACTGTTCAGCACGCGGCTAGCAAAGCTAATTACTAAATGGTTACCATCCTGATCTTCCTGATAGAGGGCTGCACCTAAACTCACGTTACTGGCATCGCAGTTTAGAAAAAATGGTTTTGTAAAGTCGGGATGATGCAACATTACGGTTTCTAAAAACTTTTCCTTTATGATATTGAGCACTCCATCTTGCTCTGGTCCCCAAGTCCATTTGTCTTTAGCTGATAACTGCTTTTGGAACCTGGCAGTTAGTTCTGAATAATTGGACCGAAACTTTCTGTAATAGTTGCAGATTCCTAAAAATGACTGCAGCTGTTTCCTATTCTTTGGGGTGGGGAACTTCTGTATGGCCTCTACCTTTTCCTTGGATGGAGTAATCCCTTGTTCTATTAAATTAAATCCTAAAAATTTCACCTCATTTGCAATGAATTGGGACTTGTCTAATTTGAGGGTGATATTATTCTCTGATAATTTCTCTAGCACCTGTTCAACCCTATTACAATGGTCGTCCCAATTCGCTGAAGTCACCAGTAGGTCGTCGACGTACACTGTCGTAAACTTCAGTACTTCCTGCCCCAATATTCTGTCCATTATCTTTACAAACACCGCCACAGAATTTATTAAGCCAAAAGGTAACCGCTTAAACTGATAGTTTCTGCCCTCGAATATGAATGCCATATATTTCCTACTATCAGGGTGGAGTTCTATCTGCCAGTATCCGCATACCGTATCCCATGAGCTTATATATCTGATTCCGTGGAACTTTTTTAATATCTCCTCTATCTCCCCAGGTGAAGTGCGGTCGTTAACAATCATTTTGTTAATCTCCCTAGCATCGAGACATATACGTACCTTTCCGTTCTTTTTTGGCACCGCTATGATTGGGCTGGTAAAGGGCGAATGACTATACTCGATTATGTCGTCCTCTATCATCCTGTTCAATTCTTCCCTGACTTCGTTCTTTAGCGAGTATGCGATCGGGTACGATTTCCTGTTAAATTCCACCGGAGTTTTGAATTTTATGGTGCACTGATAATCTCTGGCTTTACCTGGAGCGTTCGAGAATATGTGTTTATAATTATTGTATACCTCGATTAATTGTTCCGCCTGTTTTTCGCTGATCAGACCCCTTGCTTTCGTCCTTTGGAAATCCCGTATTTCTTCTAACTTTTCTAACCACAACTCTGGGTTTTCCTCCTGATATATAGGCATATTTATTGGACGATCGGTACAATAATAATGGTTCACTATCGCTTGATAAGGTGTATTGTCTGTACCACTTCCTTGGACATCGATTAAATTATTGGTCCAAATCCCCTTGTTAGTCTTAAAAGTTATCACCTTACTTTCCAAATCTATTACAGCATTGTATGGCCTAAGTATATCGCAGCCTATTAGTATACTCATGGGTAAATTACTCGCCACTAATAACCCTATTGGTATTGTTACCCCATTACTAGTCATCTCTAATGAGACCTGTTTCTTTATTGATTTATTTTGCCTCCCCGTTGCTCCGACTAAAATAATGTTATTTATCGGTAGAGTGGGTATTGGTAAATTACTATTTTGTTTAATCCGCTCTAACTCAATGCTATCGATAAGTGACACGTTTGACCCCGTGTCAATGAGTAGTATCGCTTCTATGCCATTGATATATGCTTTAATCTGCACGATACTATTATTCCCTTGGTTACTATTTTTAATGATATTATCACCTTCTTCTAATAACTCCTCTCTAATATCCTTAAGGTAATTATTTATTCTTAATATAGTCCCGTCTTTGTCCTGTCTATGTTCGTCGTTTGTCACCCCATAATATTGGTTTAGTGAAGGGCGGTTTTCCTTTTTCACTGCCGCGTTTAGTTTAAATGAGCCACTGTCTCATTGGCCCGGTCTCCCGGAACATTGGGTTGCTGACCCGTCTGTGTTTCCTGCCTGACCTCGGGATTACCGTTAATAGGTTGTCTATTCGCCGTGTTACCCTGGCTACCTGGCGCCTGTTGTGGGTAAAACATGTAAGTGGGTACATTAGGTGGATATGGCCGTCGGTTATTGTCAATTGTATAATTTACCTGGGGCCTATATTCATTTTGGTTTCTCCTATCGCCTCCTCCTTGGTTTCCCCCGTTGCGATAACCATTACGTTGACCATAATTACTTCCTCTATAATTATTCCCGCGATAACCGTTTCCCTGGTGGAAGTTCCTACCGTAGTTATTCCCGGTGTAATTACCTCTGTTTGGTCCCGGATAGTTGCGGTTAATTGGGCCCTGAATGTTATCATTTCGGCCATTTGGTGGGATATTATTATTCTGATTATTGGTGTTTAGATTATTACCGTTCCCACCTCCATTCCGGTTTGGTCCGTTATTATTGTTGTTGTACTCTACCTTACGATTGGGGGGTTGGTAATCCTGGAACCTTCCTGTGGATTCGCAAATTTCCAATAATTTGGCCAGATCGGCTATTTTGCTAATCTGTTGGTATAATTGGGCATCCTTGATACCATAGCTGTAATGTCCAGCTAACTGCCTTACCAAACATTCTTCTGGGATCGGCGGTATCAACTTCCGTGCTAAACATACCTTTCCCAGGAAATAAGACGTCGGGGATTGTCCATAGGACGCGTCGTATTTGCCATAGAAAATGTCCATTCTTACCCTGTTTTGTGCGGTCTCTGACCAATACTTTTCCTTAAACTGGCGTTTAAACTCTGCTAAATTCGTTATTTCGGGTCGTACCGCTATCCACCAGTTATCCTTAGTATTTTTAAACGTCTCGTCAAGCATCTCTCTTATCCTGTCCCACCTTGTTTCTCTACTTCTCCCAATAACCTCCTCCATTCTTTCCAAAAATTCCATTGGGTTTCGTCGATAGTCCTGGAAGTTGATTACTTCCGTTTTCACCATGACACGTATGAGTGTTTAGTATTGGTGTGTCTCTCAGCGCCTCTAATCTTTCCTGCAGGTTTTTCTCTCTCTGGTCTATTTCCAGTATGCTATTTTTGTTAGTTTTTATTTGTTCGTCCAGCCTGTTAGCGATGTGCTGGACTTCTCCCACCTCCTGCATGATGGCGTCTTGGTTCTGCCTTACCATGTTTTCAAGCTTTCTAACATCTTGTTTGGTCTCTACTGCTTGTTCCTCTATATTTTCGAAACGTGTATTGTTTCCCTCCCGTAACCTTTCCAACTGTTTCTCCATATTCTCGACCTTCCTGTCACTATCGATTTTATTATCATCGATCTTTTTGGTTACTGTTTCGTACTTTATGCTAATTTCTTTTTTCAGGGACTCTATACTTTTTTCATTCGCCTTCTGAAATAGCTCTAGCTTTTTCCCATTGTCATCTATTTTCTCGGTTATATCCTTCTTTAAAGATTCTATGTTTTTGTCTAATTTCTCCTTATCTTCCAGCCTGTTTTTATTCATATCCTCTTTCAGGGATTCTGTATTTTTGTTCATATCCTCCTTCAGGGATTTTGTCATTCCTTGGAGCATCATCATTATTGCATTCATGTCAACGCTTGCTGTTATCTTTTCTGGTTCGGGTTTCTCTGTTTGTTCTACCATTTGTATGGGTTCTTCTCCCGTTTGCTCCTCTAACTCTTCTGCCGTTTGTACCGGTCTTTCCATTTCTAGTGTGGGCGGTTCTAATTCCGTTTCCTCCATTTGTGCTGCCTCTCCGTCTTCCACACTTAACTCGGGTTCCACAGTCTTCTTCACCTTTTTTCCCTTAGGTTGCGGCATTTTAATATGTTGGTAGTTGCCGGGCTTGTTCCGTCTTTTTCAAGCCTCACTAGTTGGGCTGCCAATTTATAACAAAAAGAATTGGGTGTTGTTGTTTAAATGTTTGTGTTGTATAATGTCGGGCGTTACCTCCGCGCACTTTTGTTACTTACTCTGTTGACTGGATCCTCTGCAGTGATGTAGTCCTGTAACACAACTTAATACTATGCTTTTTGTGGGCGCCACTTGGAAACGTTTGTTCCAAGAAAAAAAATGTGATTGATAAAATTTTTAAATCTACGAGAAAAATTTAAACAAGTCAGTTTAGCTTGGAAAAATCATTTAAGTTTAATGCTTCTTTAAAAACAAACAAATCGTCTGAAGGACTAACATTCATAGAAAAAAAAAATTATAAAATTGCAGAGAAAAAATTTTACAAGTTATTATTATTGACAATTTTTTATATATCCAATCAAGTATCGGCTAGTATATTTCAGATTTTGACTCAGTTGAAAAGCATGAGTTTAATATGTGAAAAATCTTTACTCTCAGGACGTGACTCCTTTGAACTACCAAGACATATCAATTAGATGCCTTACAAGAAAAAACTAAGTGATTTGAAGGTGTATGTGTGGCGTGTGAAGTACAACTGTGTGATAAATGTAACCAGGTAACAAATGACATTAATTTTGGTAACTCACGTTCCAATGGTTATTTATTCTCGCACTGGACACTCCTTTCGGGTAGTTTCTCGATCTCGCCTCTTCGGGTGTACACTGAATCTATTTAAAGTCAAATTTTGCGATCGTTTACTTTTTCCGCACTTTCGTAAAAACGTTTGGCAGTAGAATATCGTTCAAACGCCGCCGTTACGAATCAGCTGTTTAGCGTTGATTCAGAAAACGGCCACCGCAGCGCTGATTCCCATGCAGTGTTGAGGAAGGCTTTGTATATTGTATGTTTACGTTAGGGGGAATTATTTGTCAAGTTAGTCAGTCAATGCGAACACAGCAGAATTCGTTCTCTATTTAAATTTTTGGTCCTTCCTGGGCCGCTGGACGTTCTGGCTGCGTGATTTCTATTAAAATTTGCCGTATCGCTGCTCTATTTCAGCGATACTTTTGGCGAAGATTCTCGTTGAGGTTAAGTCAGTCGGTATGTCTATGTACGGGAAAAGCCTTCCTGCCGTGTCTTGTCGATTTCTCGCCTCTTCGGTTTCGCCTTAGCTGCGTGGATCAGTGTTGTGGGTGATGCATCAGTTCTGGAGTTCAAGTTTCAAGTGTTTCTGGGTCGAATTTGGTCTCTCTTTTATACTAATTCAGGATGACTGTTTTCATCGACTTCCGGTATATTTGTGTAAAAATTCTTTCTAGAATGTTCGAGAATAAACGAAATGGAATGTCATAGAACAATTTTCACTTCCGTAGAAGCTTTTAGAACGAATTTCTTATTCTTCATACAAAGGATATTTCAAAAATTACTCTGGTATTTATCAAACAGTTTTACATTAGTACTCACAATTTGTATGCCATTAATACATTTAGATTCCCTGTTTTTAACTGAATCTAGCGATACTAAATATGATTGGTTTCTAATTAACTTAAATCTAATAAACAATACAATATACAACCCTCACCTTGAGTTGTTGTCATTGAAAACTCATTTTTTATAACAAAAATTGTTGTGGAGTTACTAAGTTCCTTCCACAAGTTGAACATCTACTACTACTACTTTCCTACAACAAAATAAACAAATTTTAACATAGATAAAACACAAATAAATACAATTTTATATGGCCTCTGCTCATGGCCTAGATTCTTGTCAGTTTTCTAATACAATGATTAGTCTTTTTCTTTAATATATGTATTATTTCACTACTGTACACACAGAGTTTATTATTTTGTCTATCTTTTGTGATACCTGGTTACTCTGTACATATATTATATTTATCACAAGATGACATAGCATCATTGATTGGTCTTGAGATGTCCTTTTTTATGGCGTGACAAATCTCACTCTAATTAGTTAAATTCTTTTAGAATTGACTTTACTTTCAACTGAGTTTGTTTCTTATTAAGGTATACTGAGTATTGTACCTTTCTATTTTATTTTGTTAGTATTATGTAAGTATTTAGCCAGATATGATTATTTTTGTACTGGATAATTGGTTCCAGCCATACATGGTATAAGTAAATATTTTGCTAACTTGACTATTACAATGTTAAAGTTGGTCAGGTATATTAGTATAGTTGCTTTATATCATATTACAGCTTTCTAATACAGTTTGGTTGCATTTTGGCAACATTAAATTCATAAATTATACAATATTAGATGCCTATTACATGTTTTTAGTTAACACTGTTTTTGGCTATTTTGACTGTTTTTTATTCATTTGACAGCTTCCTTTATTTAAGATAAATTGTTCACTATTGTCTGCTTGACAATTACATATAGTTTTTATTTAAATCTGATAATAATTAATTTTTTCATGAAATCTTGGTGTATGGTCTCAAATCCAACACATTAATATTTTTTGTCATTGCAAATATACAATTTTTATTTTAACTTAGATTCTTTCTAATAATGTATTTAAGTCATTTAATACATTTATTTTATTTACATCACATAATATAATAATGGATCATGTCCATTTATTCACAAAAAATAGTTTTTAATACTCTATTCATAGTTATAAAACTGAATAATTATTGACTTTATTTTGGTTGATTCTGACATTATTTCTCTCTCTTATAGTGTCTTATGGTTTTTTCACTCTTATTCACTTTAATAATATATATGGGGTTTTTGTCTTAGTCATAGTTTGGTCGTTTTTTTTTCAAGTTGATAGAAATAATTATTATACAAAATTACACAATTTTTTGGGACTACTTGGGTTCGATACTGTTCACCTCACTTTCCTCTTATGCTAACTTACTATATAAATGATTTCTTTTTATGGAACGTTCTGTGACGTTACAACGTTTAGATCGACTATGATGAATGTCGACATAGGGCGTGGAGGCTCTCCCGGGAGGCTGTGCTGCCATTCGCAAAATTCTTTGATCGCTTGTGTTACAGTATGGAGCCGATGACTCCCGAGGCGCTCGTATTCGTCTCTTATTTCTTTGACTGACGGCGACCCCGACCCAGAGGCGTGGTAGAATCTGTAATCATTTTTCTCATTTGTCAGATAAAGGCCCTCGAGACTCGTGACTCGACTCATGGCCACGTATACAAGTTGTTGTTGCTGGTTCTTATTGTAATCGTATACAATCGAATCGAATGTACCACCTTGAGACTTGTGAATGGTCAGCGCACAGGCCGGAGTAAGTGGAAATTGGATGCGCCTACATTTGATCGTTCCGCCTAGACTTATTTTGCTCGTCCGTAATGCTATGGGTATCCATACTCCTGGCTTGCTCATTATCAAGGGCTTGCTTTTAATTTTTAAACGCCGCCCAATGTTATCTGGAAATTCCATCCACACCCGTAGCGAGGGAGATGCTGTGGTAGGTACAGTAGTTGAAGTGGATGGTTGATCGGTTGTGCTGTTGTCGAATATCTCAATGTGTCTCAGTGTTCCGATAGCCCCATTGACGATTCCATCTTCGACATCGACATTTACAGTAATCATATACGGATTCCCTGTAGCCAAGTCAATCTTGTACGGCAGGCTGCCGCTCTCTGCGAGACTCATCTTGTGTAAGGGCGTGACTGCATTGGTGCGCTCCGCGTCACTCTTGAATCCCGTGACCAAGTCATCTGCGATTTTCTGCATACACTCACTTTGTGGGATTGCCTGGGAGTTGAACATTTCGACTTGATGGTTGCGATGAAAGAGGCGCACGACTCCTTGCAGATGTTCACTACACCACTCGACTGTTCTGAATCTTCCGTCTATGATTTTCCTCTGTTCGACACTCAGAGCCCGACCGTCACCTATCGCAGTCAATATTTCTGAGAACGCTACGTTTGCCTGTCGCATGACCCGTACGAGTTGGAAGTAATCGAGCGACTGCCACAATCCGTTACCACCGATGTTTGACGCGTTGCGCGCAAACTTGTATACCGGTGACGCGTTCACTGGAGAGAGTTGTCTGAAATCACCGCAGAATATCATACCCATACCTCCAAAGTTCTCCCCGTACCTGCCGGTTGTCTGTTGTAGTCGTGCGTCCACAGAGTGAAATATGTGACTCCCAATCATGCTGACCTCATCCACAATCACACACTTTACATTGGGAAACGCATGTCTGTAGTGTTGCAGCGTCTCGTAACTCATGCCGTGTATAGTCCTCGATTGTGTCAGCCGGAATGCCGAGTGCACAGTGACTCCGCCCAGAGCCACTGCGGCTTTGCCAGTCGAGGCGCATGCCACGTAAGAATTGTTCACAGCGTTGTGTACCTGAGAGAATCTGTGATACGTTTCCATCGCGAGCTTGAGAGTAAATGTCTTGCCACACCCCGCTGGCCCTGAAAAGAATATCTGTATTGGCGGCTCACTCGACTCGGACGCGTGAATTCTATTTGTCTTGCGCATCAACTCACAGTAGTCCTGCTTCGCCATTACATTCGATCGGCGCCCTACAGCAGTCACATTAGATGCTCTCTGTGCAATATCAAAGTCATCGTCGTTGGGCGCGACAGCATCAGCCTGGCGCCTCTCAAGCGCTGGCCCCGCTACACCATTAGAATCTCGCTCGTCTCGCCTCTGCTCCTCCTCAATTATACAAAGCGCCTGTATCTCCTCCAGCAACGCGTCAATGTCAATGTTGTTCTGAAATTCCTTCCGACAGTTCATAATTTCCTCGTTTCGCGCGTCGTAAATCTGAAGAAACTTGTCGCGATCCAAAATGTCTCGTACCTCGTTTCGAAATGGAAGATATAGCGTCACCATCTCCCTCTTCAAGTTGTTGAGATCGCCTATGTCGTAGTTTCGAAATCGTATGACCCTACAAACGTCGCGTCTTCTAAATTCGGCTACAATATTGTCGCAGGTGTCCTCTCCATCTTCTTCGTCATCTTCGATATCCTTGTTACCGGCTCGCCTCTTCAAGTTACTCGGCGCATACCACGTGGCAAATTGGGCCAAGTTGATTCCCTCGAGATTTCCAGGCCTCTCCTCGTAGCGTTGAATGACACTCTTGGTCCAAATGTCCACGCTGTCTGCAGCGATGCCCTGTCTATCCATAACGGACTTGCACTTATTCGACTTGTAGCGCTCTATCGGCCAAACTGTAGGTATCATAGTCACGTACCTTGAGGCTTGACTCATCGGCTGCCTCAACAGATACCACGCCGCCTCTTGTGCGGTCATCTCTTTGCTGTTCAATACACGCAACCCGATTTTCGTGAGCAATTGTTGTCCGTCACAGTATGGGAATTCCTCGTGGAGTTAGATGAGCTCGCGGTGCAGCTGACTCATGCCCCTGTTTGATTTATTGACATACTCTACAACATAGGAGGCACAAGAATACTCATCCAGAATCAATTGAAGATCACTGTCGGAATTTAAAACGGAGGCCACCCATGGGTTGAATGTATTGATGTAGATCTGATGTAAGTCTCGCTTAAAGTACACAGTCGGCCTCTTAATCGTAGAGCGCACCATGTCCAGATATCGCGGATAGTCGAGCTTGTTGTCGATAAGAAAGGCCCGCATGTCGCTGTAAACCCTAGTCTCCAGTCGTTCTCGCACCTTGGTGGCCTTGCGCTGAAGGACCGCTCGCCTTGCGTCATCCTTACTCAGGGGTAACAACACTCGAGAGTCTGCCATTGGCCAGTAAGGGATGTTGAATCTACAAGTCTTCTCACTTCGCTTGGTACAAGTGAACGTGTGCTTATGTGTCTGATTACCGATGTAACTCTCATCTCGCAGTGTCGCCTTGTCGACTGAGCACACAGTGTGTCGAGCATTCGAACCGTCTCCGGCATATCCTCGCTGACTCGCTCTCGCGGATCTCCGTTACGCCAGAGGAGGATGTGCGCATGTGGGCTGCCCCTGTGTTGAAATTCTATGCGCAAGAAGTGGTCGACAATACGATAGTGCCCAAACGGATTCCTCGTGGCCACCTTGGACTGCAACAGAGACATGACAGTATCTACTAGCTTCTTAAAGTAGATACAGCAGATGACTGGATCCTCGTTGACCAAATGCGCACGCTGATACGCGTGCAGTCGTTCCATTATATCGCCCTCACCGAGCGGATCAAGCGACGCGTCTCCTGCGAGACCACTTCTTCAATATGGAGAGCAAATGTGGCCAGCGCGTCTCGTTTGCACTCATCGTGAGAAAGGCAGTGGGCTTACCGAGCTGTCGAATCATGGCGAACAAGTCCTTCTTCCTATTGGACCAATACTGCACTGAGTTTGGAATACTCTTCAGAAATGCCAAGTTTGTATCGATCATTCCATCTACAAACTCTTTATCCTCAATCATCTCACGAGTCACCCTCTCTGTCTGTCTGAGGCATCTGAAAGCATTGAAGATGCCGGTCCCTCACTCGTATGCGTCATATTTTCATCGCCATGTAGAGAATGTGACTGAAAGTGACGCCACGGCGATCGCTTCGCCGTATCTCAGAGGTACACATCATAAACGGAGTGACTGTGATACTCGGCTTGAATTGTCTCGCGACACCATAGTATATGGCCGGAAACGAGAGCTCCTCGGCGTGTAGATCGGAAATTATATTCAGCGGGTGTGAATGTTGACCGGGAGCAAGATTGAGACAGTGATCCTCATTCCACAGCATAGTGTGTTGTCTCGCCTGTACAATCTCTGAGGGTAGCACTCCATCCACATTCATAAATTCCATGTTGTCAGCATCACTTGCCTCTTCACGTCCACTATCATCACCCTCGGACACATTCGCAGTGAGGTTGTTGAGATCAACTTCGATTTTGTAGTAGCGATAGAGCGGCTGCTCCGTCAAGTACCCTAGCCAGCGCTTGAGCACTGCCTTCTTTACATAGCCACTGAGGTAGCTAGACTTGTGCACGATATTCTTCTTCAAATTCACATTTATGGCGTAATCGTCGTCGAGAGAGCGCGGTAACTTTGATACCATGGTATCGACACTCACTGGGATTTTGATCACTTGGCCGTCGATACCGTAACTCGATCCTCGCAGCCTGCGTATCTAGATGTAAGGGAGTCGCGGTGAAATCAAGCGCTCAGTCAAGGGATCGAGTTTGGGTAGAGGTGGGATCGGCGGATATACGAAACCGTTACTCAGACTTAACGCTGGAATCCGCCCCTTAGAACACTGCGCCTTACAGTTGTTACAGAGCCTGAAACCACTCACGTCCTCCGTTGGGAACTCTTCTCTCAGTACGTCAGTGATACTCCTATTGGTAGGTTTTAAATCATTTTTGAACCACAGGCGGTCGCAAATGTCACATTTATGGCCAAAGTCGTTGTCTAAGAATGTTTTTTTAAAGTAGTTGTCGGCCCCGGTACAAGTCCAATTTTGGGCCTCCGTCGCCATACTGGGTATGCCAAGTGGCTCCGATTGGTCTGGATCGACCTCCATTGCACTCTCCATCTCATCAGCAACGAAATCCACATCCATACTTGACCCAGGCTCGTCAGATGCCGCCTGAGTTGTAATAGTCTCTGAGATATGATCCCGTTTATGGACACGTGTCGAATCCGAAAAGTCGAAAATCGTGGGTTCACTTTGCGCGTGCGCAGTTCGCGACGTCCGGTTGCCACGAATGTCCGAGCAGTACTGGCACAAACGTTCATCCTTCCTCTTTAAAACGAGACTAAGATGGCGGCGCTATGTCAATTTTTAGCCGAGTTATTGAAGTTTGAAATTACTTCGACAGAAACTGTCGCTCATTTGGGCGCGATTGCCTCCCACACCCGGCATCGATTTTAAAGACGTTTTCACGTCAAAAGAAAGAAAAGAAAGCTATCAAGATCGACGGTAGAACTGAAAGAAATGAGTTCAGTTGAAGGAAACAGTTACGGCCATCTGAAGACATCGTGTCTAAGAATCTTAATTATGTTCAGGACTCAGAATGAAAGGTAAGAGGAGATAATCGATCCTGAACCAGATGATTGACGATTTTCTTACAGATAGTAAGCTACAACGTTTTATGGAACTATTTCTGTATGATTTCAATAATTTAGAAAACTAAGCATAAATCAAAGACAATAAACATGTTGTAGCATATTTATTGAGAGACAACCTCACAGTGATACGACAACGGTAGGCCTATCAAGAAGCACGGAACCTCTAAAAATTATTACAAAAATTATAACAATTTATGTAAAGTTAACGTTACCACTTGAATACAAAGTTAGTGCCAGTGAAGGTCAGGGCAGGTCTACATTAATTTTACGTAAGTATGCTGTGACGAACACGCCTTCAACTTTTCCATTAGGTGAAGCTGGTACTCACTACGCCAGACTGAGCTCAGAATCCAGGGCTGGACCTCGTGAAAAATTATTCACCCTGAGCTGGATTCGAATTTTCTACGACCGAATGCAACCCCGCCACCTGCCTCAAACGTACATCTATCTGTGAACTGGCACAGTCATCACTCTGTTCAACTGTGTATCTCTCTCTCTCTCTCTCTCTCTCTCTCTCTCTCATTGTATGTATTAAGGGAACAAAATACAGGATTACAGCTACGGTTAATCTCCTCATAGTAATACTTTGCACAACATTCGTTGCTTCATAGATTGAGTAGGCTACGTCAAACGTAGGATATAGGTTACTTAACACAGTCGCAACACTACGCTGTTCAAAACAAAAGAAGTAAGGAATCCACAACGTTTTACACCTAACCGCTTTAAAGAGAGCAAATGCCAATTCGTACATGTCAGTCGAGTTCTGTTTCTTCATCATTTGACCGATGACAAGATCGCTGTTCATGGTGCAACTATCTTTTACCTTAGCTGCAAGTAGTAGCCTACCTTCAGGTTTTCTAGAGAGCGGAAAGAAAACGTCTTAACACATCGCGTCTCATCACAAAACGCACGTGCGGACTCACCATTATCTGAGTAAATTCTTTTAATTTGATACATTCTTTTCTCTTCTCCAACTTTTTACTGTTTAAACAGTCTATGTCACCGGAATGCTTTTACTTTTCACATTACACAAAAATTTACTGTGATACGTAGGCCTACCTACTGACAAGTGTAAAAAAACAAATAATGATTTTACAGAGGCTTATAAATTGTCAATCACTCTGAAATAATGGAAGTAAGAATTACAATTTCGGTTACGTACTAAGTTTTTGTAGACGTATGCTATTTATGTTTTCTGATTTCGTCAGTACCCTAATGATTATAAAATAACTAATTTCTTATTTCTAATTACTAGAAAATAATGCCTTTCTTACGCTTCAATTAAAGCCGTTTTGTCCATTGTTCTCTTATAAAAATGTGTATGAAATTTGTCCTTAATACGTTTTATGTAGGCCTACTTATTTCATAATCAGGACAGGCCTATCGATTTCCAGCTCAGGAAATAAATAATATTCTAATTTTATAAGGCATGAGTTTTGTATTTTAAATGGAACTTACTAAAAAAATAAAACAAGAAACTTTAAACAGTAAAACGTTTTTACAAACACAAATCACAGTAAAACAGAAGGCATAGGTCTATATCGTACACATAGGCTCCAATTAACCGTCCGTTAAGGCACAGAAACCGAAGTCGGTACACATGTTTTAAAACGTATTTAACACTGAAGCAAATATTGCAAAGGGGCTCAAATGGGGGAGTGATGCGTAATATATGGCCTGCATACAAGAGCTGGTCACTAGCCTCTCCTCTCCAACTCCAACTCTCACCTACAAGCGGTGGGCCCTGTTAAGTCGAGCAACCCATGCTAAGGTTGTGGTAACCAATCCCTTCGGCAGCTTGGGTCGGCGAGCCAACGAGAGATGGGGGTCTGGGCGAGGTGGCCCTGAGGTAATCAGGGACCCGGCTTACCAAGATGTAGTGTGTCGGCAGCAGGATGCATGGCGGGGTTGGCGGCGGAAGAACATAAAAATGTCAACGGCGGCGCCCATAGATCTAGTGAGTATGGTCTACTGCGGACGGGTGGATGAGACTCGTTAGCTCAGTGAAGGCAACTCATCTAAGAGACGGGAACTCTAAACATAAAACCCCTGGTCCTCCAGGTTGGGGGTTGGGCGTAAGGTTAAACAACCCACCCCATAAAATAATATTGTTATGAAACCAAGAGAAAAAGGAAAAGCCGGACGGATTAATGGAATTGGGACTGGATCGTGGAAAAGGGACAACGTTCCTTATACAGACCTGGAGCCTTGAAGATATTAATAGGAGAGGTTCTCAAATATAAGATAGATGTTTTGGCTATGCAGGAGATGAGGTGGACTGGCGCTGGAATCATGGATCGAAGGGACTACTCGGTGTATTACAGGTGTCAGAACCGGGACCATATGCTTGGAACTGGCTTCTTGGTAAGCCGTAGAATGAAAGCAAATATCATTGATTTTAAACCCCTTACACCTAGAATGTGTAAAATAAGAGGGGAATCTTCTTTAATTATACTATAATAAACGTGCATGCCCCAACTGATGATAAGCCTGAGGAGGAGAAAGATGATTTTTATGACTTGCTGGAGAATGCGTATGCTAGCAGCCCTAGACATGACATAAAAATAATCATAGGTGACTTAAATGCCAAAGTGGGAAGCAGCCATGCTTGTAGTAATATAGGAAAGTATAGTTTACACTCTGAACACTCAGACAATGGTTTCCGATTATTGAACTTCGCAGTTGGTCAAAATATGATCATAGGAGGGACTTTCTTCGACCACAAAGACATACATAAGGGCACATGGATCTCTCCAGACGGGAGAACGGTCAATCAAATAGATCATGTCCTATTGGATGGCCGCCATAAGTCAGACTTACAAGATGTTAGAGTTTACAGAAGTGCCAACATGGATAGCGATCACTATCTCCTAGTTGCAAATCTGAGAGTTAGAATCTCCAATAATAGAAATGAAAAAGGAATAAAGACTGTTAGATACAATACAGAAATACTAAAGGAAGAAGAAATAAAACGGAGGTTCGAGGACGTTACTAATGAGAAAATTAGACAGTGGGAATTGAATGCCGTGAGGAACAAGATATAGAAAATCACTGGCTTAATCTAAAAAACATATTAGTGACCACGGGAGAATAAATCATTGGTTTGAAGAAGAGTCGTGAGCGAGATGAGTGGTTTGATAAGGAGTGTGAAGAGGCAAGTGAATTCAAAAACAAGACATACCAATTAATGACCCAAAATAAATGCACTAGGGCTGTTCAAGAGGAATATAGGAAAGCCAGGCGGATGGAAAAGAAGATTCATAGAGGAAAAAAGAGGGAGTATATGACGAGACAGATAAAAAAGATAGAGGAATATAAGAGTAAAAGGCTGAGCCAAGATATGTACAGGAAGGTGAATGATATGAGACAGGAATTTCAGCCTAGAACAAATGCCTGTAGGGATAATAATGGTGGCCTTGTGAGTGATAATGCTGGCGTAATCGAGATGGACAGAACACTTCGAAGAGTTGCTAGGCTCAGTTGGGGAGGCTTCGATGGAGGCATCTGAGAATGAAGAGGAAGCAGGAGAATTCGAGGATGACAGAGAGGAGTTGGTGCCATCCTATGATGAGGTGTATGAAGCTCTAGAAAAGCTTAAAAATAACAAGGCAGCAGGTTCCGATGGTTTACCAGGGGAACTATTAAAGAGCGCAGGAGGAGATTTCATAAAGGAATTTGCCCTTCTCATAGAGCGAATATGGCTAGAGGAGGCAATGCCTGATGAGTGGAACAATGGGGTGGTGTGTTTAATACATAAAAAGGGTGATCCGCTCATATGTAAAAATTATAGGGGCATCTCTCTACTTAATACAGCGTATAAGGTATTGTCCAACATCATATTTTCTAGGCTGCTTCCCTACGCTGAGGAAAACATAAAAGAATATCAATGAGGATTCACTAGGAATAGGTCAACAACAGACCAAATATTTACACTAAGGCAAATCCTGGAAAAAACGTTGGAATATGGAGTGGCCACTCCCCATCTCTTTGTGGATTTCCAGTCGGCATATGATTCAATCAACCGGAAAATGCAATGTAGAGCTATGAAGGAGTTGAATATACCATCTAAGTTGGTGCGTATGGTTGGAATGGCTATGTCCAATTCTAAGTGCCAAATCAGAATACAATCAAATCTATCTAACTCCTTAAAAACATTGAATGGGCTGAAACAAGGAGATGGCTTAGCGTGTCTGTTGTTCAACATAGCTCTAGAAAAGGTCATCAGGGATTCAGGAATTCAAACTAGCGGACACTTATTTCACAAGGAGGTACAGCTTCTGCCATATGCCGATGACATTGACGTCATAAGTAGGTCTGAATCTGGCTTAAAGGAAGCCTTTCAAGAACTGGAGTTGTCCGCTAAGGCTATGGGCTTGGTTATAAACCAAAGCAAAACTAAATATATGGTTGTAGGTGCCAACTCTCGTGCCCTGTCCCTGCCCATTAATGATTACGAATTTGAAAAAGTTCAAGGTTTTCCATATCTTGGGTCATGTGGACTCAGGAAATGACTCCTCTAGAGACATTTAAAAACGAATATTGTCTGCTAATAGGTGTTACTACGGACTAGTGAAACATTTTAAATCAAAATTAATAAGTAAAGAGACAAAAGCCACGCTCTGCAAGACCTTGATCAGACCAGTTCTGATGTATGGATCGGAATGAGGGGTGCTAAAAAAAACTAGATGAGCAGAAACTATCCGTGTTTGAGAGGAAGGTACTGATGAGAATCTATGGACCTGTGAAGGAAAACGAGATTTGGAGGCTACTGTATAATCAAGAGTTGTACGAAAGGTTTAAAGATCTTCCGATCGTGCAATTCATACAAATTAACAGATTGCGTTGGGCCGGACATGTGCAGAGAATGGCGGAGGATAGAATCCCCCCAAAAAAATCATGAATTATTTGCCGATGGGAAGGAGAAGGAAGGGGAGACCGCGTACAAGATGGATGGACCAGGTTGGTAAGGAGGCAGTGTGGCTGGGTGCAGCAAACTGGTGGACATTGGCCGGGAGTAGAGACCAGTGGGGACGATTTCTTTTGGAGGCCAGGGCCCGGACTGGGCTGCAGCGCCGAGGATGTATGTATGTATGTAAGTATGCATGAAAAACAGCATTTTCGTGTTTGGCGAGTCGAAACCTACCTCACGTAGATCTACCGCAAAAAGACACCAAACAAGTTTAATTAGATAGTGAAGGACGTAACAGGGGACAAACTTGGCTCAAGGACTTCCTAAATAAAATAGCTAAAATTAAATAAAGTCGCATACCTTAAAATTAAAGAAACGGTGTGCGTTTGTACAAGAGTAAGATGGAGTAGTACACCAGTAACATTTGACATTGAATTTGATTGCCCTGTGAAAAGAAATCTGATGAAATGTTGGTAATTTTCTAATAAAATCTGATTGAAATTTCTCTGTGATTGAATGAGATTATTAGAGATGGAATGCTAAAAATAATAGGTAATCATTGTGAAAGAAACCTATATGATAAGAGGGTAATGCTGTCAATAGATGATAATACAGTGACAATGAATGTGGACCAGTTCCAAA
This sequence comes from Magicicada septendecula, assembly GCA_034769895.1. Taxonomy (NCBI): domain Eukaryota; kingdom Metazoa; phylum Arthropoda; class Insecta; order Hemiptera; family Cicadidae; genus Magicicada; species Magicicada septendecula. Next base: position 320,472,658 of record CM068367.1, on the reverse strand, counting down.
CAGATTCCAATGTAAAGAATTTATTTATCATCATCATCATCATCATCATCATCATCATCATCTTCACGGATTAAACCAAGGATGGTTTGTTCTCAAATAGGCAAAGATTAGAGCTGGTCACTCCAGCGCTTCCTCGGACGTTCCACACCTCTCCATCCCCTCGGCTTATAGTTCCAGAGTTGTTTTGGGATGCGGCAGTCATCCATTCGGCAAAGATGATCCCACCAATTCAGCCGATACTGGGCGATCCTGTCGAGTATACTCATAATATTCAGTTCCTTCCGTATATATGTGTTTCTTCTATGATCATGGAGAGTATACCCTGCCACGTGCCTGAGAAATCTCATTTCAGCCGCTTGGATGCGACTGGCTTGGCCTTTCGTTAAAGTCCAATTATCGGACCCATAAGGAAGTGTGGAAAGAGCCATCACCTTGTAGAATTTATTTATTTTTTGTATTTAATATTTATAATAACTTTACCTCAAGATGTTTTTCCCTTATTTGGAACATGTTTCGGGACAATTATTGTTCCCATTCTCAGCCTTCTGACCACCCACCACAACATAAAATGACAGCTTATTTTTTTTAATACTGTAAATATTTTATCACATTGGATTTCGAGATACAAATTGTTCTTCCATACATACTTTTTTGAACATTATAAAAATAAAAATAATTATAAAATTAAAACTGATATTGCCGGAAAAATTACCCAAGCTTTTTGAAATTTTTGTTTGTTTGTCTAAGATTTTGAAGAGAGAATATTCTTCAGAAATATAGTAGACAGTTCCAGAAATGTAGTAGACATTATACTAAGAATACAAATAAAATCATGAGACAGGCAGGCTTTTGTTAATAATATTTTTCACTTATGGATATTGTTCTTAATGTATTTTTGTTCCATTTGCAAGTTAGAAAATTTGTAAAATAGATCAAAATTTACACTTGCAATTACAGTTTCCAAGCGTGAAAATAAATGAACAAGATATGACCATTTATTCACACCATGCAGGTTATAAGACATGGCAGTACTGAAATGGAGCGGATAAATTTATTTATTAAAATAGTGTTACAAATAACATTGTAAATTGTAGATAAATATCTGAAAAGTAAAACAAATTGTCTTCCAAGATTTTCATAAAAAGCAGCTGGCTTAACTTCAGAAATTGTGTGTAACAATAACAAGCATAAACAGCATCATAAATGGGAATAAAATCGTTATCGTGTTTTTCATTAAGTGATTAATAAAAGTTTAATATTATTAAATAATAATTTTCATTAAATAATATTATTATATATTAATAATTATTATAATTATAAATATTAATATTATATTAATAATATTATTAAATACTAATATAAATAATAATATTAAAAAACATATTTAATAATGATTAAGTTTGGGACTTAAAAGAGATCATGTAATTCTGTGTTCTGAACGCTGTCGGCTACTGTAATTGTGATGGTGGAGGATTTACTAACTACAGCAAATCATTATCACGTTTTTTCTGCTGAAACAGTAGGGCCTTCCTCCATGGTTTCCTGTCCTAGATTAGTCTCGCTATCTCCTGATATTGCATCCGTACATCTTCCTCCACCTAGTGTCTCCACCATCCTCTATTCCGATGTCCATTTACCAGCCCCTTCCGTATCTCTACCATCTGTTGGCCGCATACAGTGTGGCAAATGATATCTCTTACTGCCCTTAACGACGTCTAACACTCTCATTTCCTTTTAAACCATTATTATAAATGGCCTTGTGCCATATAGCCATGCTATACGTTACGTTTAGATGATCGCTTACGGGAAAATGCTAACATCTTGACTAAAAAAATTATATTTTAACTAATTTCCATAATTTTTTATATGTTCATTGAATCTTATCTTTAATCTAGTTTTCAATAAGATTATAATGTTTATTTAATAGTAATAGTAATAGTAATAACTACTATTATGTTTACTGTTCCCCTTGTACTGACTAAGAAGTCAGACTGTACAGTTATATTTATCAGTCTCTGTTAAATTTTGATAAGATTGTTATGGAGTGACTAGTTTGGGAGTGACACAAAAAGCAGTCTGAATTTATTTCTTATCTGTTCTGTTTACGTTTAGAGATAAGTGAGTGCATCATTTCTTTTTATAATCTTATCGTTCATTTAGTTAACGAAAGTTGAATAGTCCAACAATGTGAACACAATACTGGCGTCAGCTTAAGAGTTTAGGATTCATAAGTATCACACTAGAACACTAAATAGAAACGACAAAAGTAATTAACATATTCCTGGATCAATTGTGATAATTACAAAAATTAAGTAAACAGCATAAAATGTCAAAGTTAAAAAACAAACTGAATCCTGAATCTTAATAACTACTGAAGTAATAATATGTTACAAGTAAAACAGATTTCAAGAGTTAACTAAAGAAGGTGAAGACAATTAAGAAAATAGATTCATTAGAGTATACCCTAATATTGTGGCTAGTCTTTGTGCCAGGATACAAAATATAAACTATTTTTCTGTGATTTTGTACAACTAACTACACCACTGGGGCAGTGAGTGGTTTTTGGGGGTTAACGCAAAAGCAAAAGAAATGTCAAAAATTTGCCGGGAAATTGTTGTCATATAGGCTCAATAGGATTAAATGATTAGGCTAACTAGTTATGTAAGTACGAACATTTTCAATTGCAATAAACTACTGCCGTCTTACGAGTACGAAACCTCTTCATTAAACTGTCTGATGTCTGATGGTTCAGGAAGTAATCAATTTATCATTTTTCACTTATCGTGCTTTTTGAACTTACCGCTTCTTAGCGGGTAGGAAAGAAACTGTCCTCGAACGTTTATTCAGCCCGCAGTATATCCAACTCGGTTTACCATATACATACATATATATGTGACGCACCCACACACACACACAAGAGAGAGAAGAGAGAGAGAGCGCGCAATAATTTACACGTCAGCAACGTAAACAAATTCTGTATTAAAGAGTTTGGTATTCGAATCTTATAGGCCCACAGATGTGCTTACTGTAGTACACGGTTTTTGATACACATTTAGTGACTTATTTCGTAATTTTTAAATTAGTGGCTTATTACCGTTTCGTAAACAAATCAGTAATTAAAATTTTAAAACGTGTCCGTTTATTCAGAACATACGTAAACTAAAACCGAACGCGGTGTTCGAAACAAGCACTTCGTAGTCTCTACTACTGAACTGATTTGTATGCTAACTTCAACAAAATTTGCGGCCAGCCACGTATTTCGGTTCCCCTTAGAGCGATTTTGATATGTTTATTTTTGAGGGTCTTTACTGGCCCATTTTAAGAAAATCTTACAGGCACATTTCTGTGGCAAAACGAGTAGATCGAATTAATTCCATTTGCTGAAAATATTTACAGACACCTACTAAGGTAAAGTTTCAAAATATTCTTACAAAGCGTTTAACACACCGTGCCGTCTGCATAAGATAGGAGACAATTTATGCCAGTTTTCGGTTATCGTGTATTTTACTGTATTACATTAAATTGTATTTGTATTTTGTGTACTGTATTATATAGCTTGTGTATTATATTACATTATATTATATTTTATGTATTTATTATATTATATATTGTAAGATGCCATTTTAACTATTTTATGAGGTTGTCAAATTTTAAATAGCTACTAATGTAATCCTTATGTTTACACATTTACTTTCATGATTAAACAAAATAAGTAGCCAAAACCAAGTTATTTTTCTTTTAATTTTGTAGTTTTATTCACAAAAATCTAGGCCCCCTAGGACCCGCCAGAACTTTCACCAGAAGAAAGTCGAATAACGCCTCTGAAGTACAGTACTGAAACCATGTACAGCATATACAGTAGGGCCAGGACACAAAGGCCTTTGAGCCCGTCCCTAGCAGTTCCTTCAAGTGAGATACACCTGTCAGAATTTTTAGCAGTGAAATCTTCCCAACCCAAAAATATGGATTTCATCTTATATTATTATTTTAATAATGGTGTGTTTAACACACACACACACACACACACACACACACACACACACACACACACACACACACACACACACACAATATTAATCGCGCACATACGCACAAACAAAACCCTAGTAATATTCACCTCTGTCTGTCTGTCTCTGTCTCTCTCTCTCTCTCTCTCTCTCTCTCTCTCTCTCTCTCTCTCTCTCTCTCTCTCTCTCTCTCTCTCTCTCTCTCTCTCTCTCTCTCTCCCACCACCACTCCTCAATCTCTCGCACTCATTCACTCACTCAATCACTCTCTCTAAATATATAGTGACGACTTTACGTTCTGGTGCGTAAGTGTTTTTGTGTTGAACGTGTCTCTTAATACATTTACACGCCCAGCTAGACCGTAGAAATTTAGTTTGAGTTACGTTCAAATATTACGTCACTTACAAAGATTTATTTTATAGAGAGGAGAGAGTATCGAAAAATGAAATAATTAAGATGAATTAGAAACAGATTAAAACTAAGTTATATAACCTTTTTCATGAGTGTGCATGTATTATAATCATAGTATGTAAAACACCATACTAATAACTTAATTTATAATTGCAAATCTCGTATTGATAGTATATGATAAAAAATATAATTTACCATATCTTGGATGATTATGAGATATTAAGAAATCAATGCCAATCAATAATTTATCAGTTTACCTGCCAATTTATCAATGTAAAATTCTGGTAATAAATGTTATTACAATAAAATCATCCTAATAACAACAACGTGAAACAAAGAATTATTTAAATGCTTAGCGTGTTCAATTAAATCTGCTGTCGATTACTGTATCCTGATGTGGCGTCCTTTGGTAGTCTTCCTGAAGGATACATGCGAGCGCGTAAGCGTGTGTGTGATCCAACCTGTCAGACGTATCGACAACCCGCTCTCAGCCGCGAAACACACGACGTTCACCAGTGACGATCTTATTTCATGGTGATGGTTTACTAGACTTGGGACACATAAGCCTAGCTTTGAATTTCTTTTCTGTCCAAGATTGATTAAAAAGTTTCAATCCTGTCCCGAATTGTCACAACAGACCTGGCGTCCCTTCCAACAATATAAAAAATATATGCCTATACAGTAGATTTTCATCTTGTGTAGGACACTCTTAACAAATATAACACTTGTCGTTTCGTGATATTTTGCACTTCATCAGTGTTTTTTGCTTCTCCGTAATTATTTGTTTAGCGGAGTAATAAGCAAGTAATTACTTTGTCATCTTATACACACACGAATTCGCACCACCGCGAGTCTACGGGTGAGTGACATTGTACACTTGTACAACGAATTTCGCGAAAAACCTATCGTTTTGATTGGGTTAAATACATGTCCGTGGAGGGATAACGAGCACAACTTACCAGTGTACACACAGCTCTCATCTCTAATGACGTCACGTAAAGTGACACTTTCCGAGATTGTTAGTTTTCAAACCGTAATAGGGTTTTCAATAAGTTGTTTTTCTATTTCATGGTTGTTATAACTTACATATGCATCGTTATATATTATTCATCCAATTTGTATCGTTTAAATATCTATATACTATATTTATATGTCTATACCTAACCTACCTACGTACGTACGTATACATAACCCACGTATACTACATTGTTTGGGTTTGTATGTAGTATATTGATATGTTACGATGATCACACAGATCGTCGTGTTGTACAGTGGAAACTGGATAACTGAGACCAATGAAGACTAATTCAAAACCTTTAATTGTTTTTGAAGTTGACTACAAAACTATACGCGTTCATAGTGTCACACCAAGAATTGCTTCATCGACAATGTCTGCAACAAGTCATTGTGGTAATCAAACTCAAGCCGACGGAGGCGTAGGTGTATTTATTTTACTTTCCCAAACTCCTTTACAGGCTTTCCGGTAGTTGTCCGCAAATCGCAAGAGCACCAGATTGGCCTGAGATTTTTCACCAGATCAAGGCGCTCAATGGAAACTGTGGAACCCCTGTCAACTCTAATCGAGGTCGTCATTTCTTCAACGAATCAGTTAACTACCAAGCTCCCGCTTTTTTTTCTGAAGTGTAGAACTTGCGTATTGTCTTGGGCTTCGTTCCTCCAGTTAGTCAACTCACGTCCCGTTGTACCGACTACTGCTCTTTTCCCTGCTGCTTAATTCTGGACCGACGTCTCGTTTTCCACATCTAACTTATGATATTTTGGTCTTCCACTTTTTTTCGTTTATACTGTAGTGTCGATCATTAGGTCTCTGTTCCTTCCTCGTCTTCTTCATCATCTGTTTCTTCGCGATTTTTCAGTGCGCGCAGTTTATGATTTCATCAACGAGCCACAGACTTGGCAGCCTCATATTGTACACCACGGACAAGAGTGTCCGCACTATTCTCGTGCCTTACCATTCGTAACACTTGTTGTAGTTCACTATATCTGACAAATGTTGGCATCGCAAACCTCATTCGAAATCCTCTGGTAGGGCTACTACAGGATAGGCCAGTCTAATTTGTCTATGGAATAATTCTATACAGTGGGATTTTTTCATTCAAGTCAAAACCTATTTTGTATTCTTACCTTATCATGGAGCAATCATCTTTTGTGTTAACCTTTGTTCCTATCTGAAACAGGCCTTATCTGCTTTTGTCCGCGTCAATCACCGTCCGCCTCGGCCGCGGCGACGCCTTTAAACACTGATAACAACAGGACAATTTTAAGTATCAAGCCTTGGGATACGCGAGTGATTACTGACGATGTCTAGTCATTATCATGTAGTCCGTGAGGATTATGCATCAGAGACGATCCGCTTAGTATGTCGAACTATTACCTCGTAGTTCTGTCTAAGTAGAAATCGTTTCTATTTACCAGCTCTCCGTCCAGTAGAATGCGCTAAATCGCATTAGCTCAGAATGTGCCGGAGTCATTTCCATGTGTCATCTAGGCGTATTCGGTAGGCCTACTTTTCTAGTCCGGGGGGCGGTAATATTTGGCATTTAAGAAGTCTCATGGCGTCGTCAAGAGAATGAACACCGGCTATCATTCGACGGTGAACTAACGAATGGGGATTTGGCAGTTAGCCTAAGTTTCCTTTCGAGTAAGTTCTGCAGTTCGTGTTTATAAACAGTATCAAAGTAACTATGTGTTGGAGGAGCACAGGCCATTGCTTTACGTTGCTTATAGACACTGACGTGGAAAATGGGTAACTCACCTCAATTGAAACAGAAAAAGCAAAAATAGAGATTTTTTTCTATTTCAAATACAAAACTCAAAGCTGTTTTCAAAAACACATTTCGAATAAAAATTAGAAATAGGCATTTTTAAAATGATTCTTAAAAGAAAATGAATTTTTCTGAAACTAAAATTTATTTCTTTAAAACTGTGACCAGTAAACATGCAAGCAATTACCTATAATACTATTCCACAATTATAACTTACTAATAACAGTATTTAATATTATAATATTATTATACTAGTTATGCCTAATAATATTTCATAATAATACTGTATTTCCGAGTACTTGTTGACGCAAATTATGGAACATTATGAAACCAGAATTTATGTAATATTAGGAGAACCAGTTTTTAAAGTAATTGGTCACTAATTTCTCTTCTTTGGGGTCTCATAATCATTCCCCTGAATAGAAAAAGGACGTCCTTCAGGAGCGGAGCTTGATAGGCAAGTACTAAACTGCAAAAATATTTGTTTAATTACAAAGAATGAATATAACGCTCCTAGGGATTTATTCATATCTTGAAGTTATTGAGGAGTTTCTAGGTCAACGAACTACCATTGTCACTACCAGCTGATGAGTATGAATCGTCTTGGAACATGTAGGTCAATTGATTTTCCTCTTCTAGATTATTAACCTATTATTTTTGCAAATTGTTTTTTCTTTAAATTTTGTCTTTCGGATTTTATTAAGTTCAGTTCGTTCACTACCTCTTCCTTTTTTCTTGGTACCAATTTCATATTAAATTATCGGTATGGAGAACTATACATGACCTCCATGTTCTAAGGTTATATTTTAAATCATTTAGGCTACTTGAATTCGGTTCGAAATTTCTAACACGTTAGATGTGTTCCTTGTAAATCGATTTTTATGTTTGACAAATTGAAATGAAATATTTCCATAGGAACTACTTCTTTGTTGCGGATAACGTAGTACACATATCGGTATGGAGAACCATACACGACTTCCATATTCTAAGATTTATATTTAAAATCATTTTCGAAATGAAATATTACCATAGAAACTACTTCTTTCTACTTACTGCTTCAGCCTTAACCACAGTACTGTGGTCACTAACGTATACCACCTCACGTTATCGCACTCGATTTTCACTGATGATGGAAGTCGATGGCATTGCCGAAACTTCTGGTTTTGTAGAAAACATTGGACTACGGCCAAATATCCCGGGAAGGAATTTTAACAAAAACTACTTCTTTGTTGCCGATAACGTTGTACACATATATATAAAATATATGCATAAAATTAATGGCTTGTGTAAGTTAATGATTGATCTCCATTAAGTAGTGCTCAAGTTTCCAAAGTTTTAATATTATGATGTCCGTAATTAAAACATCAGAGCAAGTTTAGTGTGAATGAGGGTACACTGTGGACAAAAATTTTCAACATTTCCTATTGAGCGTTGCTTAGAGTAAAGCTGCGAATCTACAGTGTATGTTTCACAGAACAACCACGCGAAAAAGAAGGAGCGCTCCGAAGTCACTCATGGACCCTCAGCATCTTGCAGAGGGTTCATTCCCTAAAGACGAAAAGTCTGTCTATGAATCGTTCCTCTGTAAACACGTGCAGTTACATTGCCCAGCGATCCACAGGAAGCAAATTGATGTCCATTTTTTCGGCTTGCACGCGTTATGTTGGTGTGGGTTTCGGCACTTTCCATTTAAAAAGCGTGCAAATGTAAGAAAATAAACATGAGTGAGGCCAGAAATAACGTGAATTGTGTGTGTGTGTGTGTGTGTGTGTGTGTGTGTGTGTGTGTGTGTGTGTGTGTGTGTGTGTGTGTGTGTGTGTGTGTGTGTGTGTGTGTGTGTGTTACCTGGCTTTTTATTGCTGTAGGCATAATAATAAAATGGAAACGTAAACATTACATAACTGAGATATGCTTACCTGCCACGAACGATATATTATTTTATACATGGAGGAGTTCAGGGACATACACACGTACAGAAGAATTATATATATAAAGATATTAACTCATACATAATTTACATTAAAATGAATAAAATTATAATTTTATTCCCTGGCAACAAAATTATTTTATTTTTAACAATTACCATTGTTCGAAAAAGTTTAAATGAATTTTCAAGTACTTTACTGTTGTTAAAACGTAAAAGGTTGCTGGTAAACTACCCCTTCCCCTTAACCGATCTTCACCGAAATCGAAAGTCCTTGAGACCTCTACAATTCAGGGACGTATGCAAAAAATTATTTGATTCTGTTTGAATTTGCGGCTGTTATCGTTTGCCATAGAAAATACGCTTGATAAAAAAACGTTGCTGGTAAACTACCTCTTTCCCTCAACCGATCTTCACCAAAAACAACAGGTCGTGAGTACTCTACAAATCAGGGCGGTATGCAAAAAATTATTTGATTCTGTTTGAATTTGCGGCAGTTATCGTTTGCCATAGAAAAAAAAATCTACACATAGACAGACAGACAGACAGACACACACACAGACACACACACAGACACTTTTTGGAAAATGAGTGTAGTACAATCAGAAACTGCAATAATCTCTAACACGATTTTTTTTGCCATCACCATACTTCCATTTCCTTAAGGAATATGGAAGTAAAATCGGTATGGAGAACCATACATGACTTCCATGTTCTAAGATTTATATTTAAAATCATTTTCGAAATGAAATATTTCAATAGAAACTACTTATTTCTACTTATTGCTTCAGCCTGTACAGTACTGTGATCAATAACGTATACCACCTCACGTTAGCGCACTCGATTTTCACTGATGGTGGTAGTCGATAGCACTGCTGAAGCGTCTGGTTTTGCAGAAAACGTTGGACCACGGGCAAACAACCCGGGAAGGAATTTTTACAACAAACTACTTCTTTGTTGCCAATAACGTAGTACACATAAAAAATTACCCCCTCCCTCTTCAACTATCATTTTCATTTATAGAAAATTACCCCCGCCTCCTTCAACTAACCTTTTCATCTACCTTTCTACAGTGGATTATTATGACCTTTTCAGGATACTTTATTTATCAAAATTAAGTATTTTACTCTTGTTAAAACATAAAACGTTGCAGGTAAACTACCCCTTCCCTTTAAACGTTCTTCACCAAAATTAATAGGCCTTGAGTCCTCTACAACTCGGGTATATATACAAAAAATTATTTGATTCCGTTTGAATTTGCGGCAGTTATCGTTCGCCATAAAAAAATTTCTACACACACACCACTTTTCGAAAAATGACTTTTCTTTGTGTTTCGAGGGTACTACAATCAGAATCAGCCCTTCTCTAGAACACGATTTTTTTCGCGATTATCGTACTTCCATTTCCTTACGGGACATAGTATGGATAGTATACTGAAGTTAATATTGCACCAGTTGCAGAATATTGCATTTGCAAAAACTTTTTAAAACGTCTATTTAAACTTCTGTCAGTAGCATGAACCCAGGCACTGCGATATTTAAAATAGCATTTCTTGAAACTATTGTATTCAGTTTGTATGTGTAGCCTATATTTTATATTCGCTGGATCTAAGCATTGATAGCCTACTTAACTATTCTCTATTATTAGCCTAAGTAGAAAAATGATGTAGAAAAAAGTCATTTGAATGGAAATTTAAAAATGGTATCTAGTAAAAGGCATTTAAATATAAAGTGGAAATGGATATATTGCATTTACATTTTAAAATGGTATATTTCAAACAATCAAAACTCCGTTTATAGGTAATATCCAGGATGGGCAAGCAGAACGGGCTGGTAGCGGTCGATATGACAGAAATTCCAGCCGACAAGTGGACACCGGCACTTAACGTCTTTTATACTGTGTCACCGTGATAAAGCAAGTATGCCCAATTATCACGAAGCACGTGTGCATTTTCGACCAATGGCGCACGTCGGATAAGTACATAGTGGGCGTGTAAACATTCAAACCCTATAAACTATATAAAGAAATCAAAGCGTGGATAATTTAGTAAGAGACCTAATATACTGAGTGCAATATCAGTTCGTTCACAACACACCTGTGATTTAACAAACGTTCTTCAAACCATGACCGGGAAACTGAATGAACATTCAACCATAAATTCTCCAGGAATGAAAATGCCTATCATTGAGTTGGGAACGTGGGCAAGTAACTGTAAAAATACAAAGATAGTATATAAGAAAATTTTAATAAAATGTTTCTAAAAAGAATTGGAAATATTACACTTTGTGTTACACCAAATGTAGGATATTTGACCTTTACACACACACACACACACACACACACACACACAGCACACACACACAGCACACACACACACACACACACACACACACACACACACACCACACTCAACCACACAATATTAATCGCGCACATACGCACAAACAACCCTAGTATTATTCACCTTTGTCTGTCTGTCTGTCTCTCTCTCTCACTCTCTCTCTCTCTCTCTCTCTCTCTCTCTCTCTTCTCTCTCTCTCTCTCTCTCTCTTCTCTCTCTCTCTCTCTCTCTCCCGCCCCCCTCCGACTCCTCTCTCTTGCACTCATTTCGCTCACTCAATCACTCTCTCTAAATATATAGTGACGACTTTACGTTCTGGTGCGTAAGTGTTTTTGTGTTGAACGTGTCTCTTAATACATTTACACGCCCAGCTAGACCGTAGAATTTGAGTTTGAGTTACGTTCAAACATTACGTCACTTACAAAGATTTATTTTAAAGAGAGGAGAGAGTATCGAAAAATGAAATAACTAAAATGAATTAGAAACAGATTAAAACTAAGTTATATAACCTTTTTCATGAGTGTGCATGTATTATAATCATAGTATGTAAAACACCATACTAATAAACTAATTTATAATTACAAATCTCGTATTGATAGTATATGATAAAAAATTATAATTTACCATATCTTGGATGATTGTGAGATATTAATAAATCAATGACAATCAATAATTTGACAGTTTATCTGCCAATTTAGCAATGTAAAATTCTGGTAATAAATGTTATTACAATAAAATCATCCTAATAACAACAATGTGAAACCAAAGAATTATTTAAATGCTTAGCGTGTTCAATTAAATCTGCTGTCGATTACTGTATCCTGATGTGGTGTCCTTGGTAGTCTTCCTGAAGGATGCATGCGAGCGCGCGAGCGTGTGTGTGATCCAACCTGTCAGACCGTATCGACAACCCGCTCTCAGCCGCGAAACACGACGTTCACCAGTGACGATCTTATTTCATGGTGATAATTATAACTAGACTTGGGTACACACATAAGCCTAGCTTTGAATTTCTTTTCTGTCCAAGATGATTAAACAGTTTCAATTCTGTCCCGAATTGTCACAACAGACCTGGCGTCCCTTCCAACAATATAAAAAATATATGCCTATATTGTAGATTTTCATCGTGTGTAGGACACTCTTAACAAATATATACACTTGTCGTTTCGTGATATTTTGCACTTCATCAGTGTTTTTTGCTTCTCCGTAATTATTTGTTAACGGAGTAATAAGCAAGTAATTACTTTGTCATCTTATACGCACACGAATTCGCACCACCGCGAGTCTACGGGTGAGTGACATTGTACACTTGTACAATGAATTTCGCGAAAAAACCTATCGTTTTGATTGGGTTAAACACATGTCCGTGGAGGGATAACGAGCACAACTTACCAGTGTACACACAGCTCTCATCTCTAATGACGTCACGTAAAGTGACACTTTCCGAGATTGTTAGTTTTCAAACCGTAATAGGGTGTTCAATAAGTTGTTTTTCTATTTCATGGTTGTTATAACTTACATATGCATCGTTATATATTATTCATCCAATTTGTATCGTTTAAATATCTATATACTATATTTATATGTCTATACCTAACCTACCTACGTACGTACGTATACATAACCCACGTATACTACATTGTTTGGGTTTGTATGTAGTATATTGATATGTTACGATGATCACACAGATCGTCGTGTTGTACAGTGGAAACTGGATAACTGAGACCAATGAAGACTAATTCAAAACCTTTAATTGTTTTTGAAGTTGACTACAAAACTATACGCGTTCATAGTGTCACACCAAGAATTGCTTCATCGACAATGTCTGCAACAAGTCATTGTGGTAATCAAACTCAAGCCGACGGAGGCGTAGGTGTATTTATTTTACTTTCCCAAACTCCTTTACAGGCTTTCCGGTAGTTGTCCGCAAATCGCAAGAGCACCAGATTGGCCTGAGATTTTTCACCAGATCAGGGCGCTCAATGGAAACTGTGGAACCCGTGTCAACTCTAATCGAGGTCGTCATTTCTTCAACGAATCCGTTAACTACCAAGCTCCCGCTTTTTTTTCTGAAGTGTAGAAGTTGCGTATTGTCTTGGGCTTCGTTCCTCCAGTTAGTCAACTCACGTCCCGTTGTACCGACTACTGCTCTTTTCCCTGCTGCTTAATTCTGGACCGACGTCTCGTTTTCCACATCTAACTTATGATATTTTGGTCTTCCACTTTTTTTCGTTTATACTGTAGTGTCGATCATTAGGTCTCTGTTCCTTCCTCGTCTTCTTCATAATCTGTTTCTTCGCGATCTTTCAGTGCGCGCAGTTTATGATTTCATCAACGAGCCACTGACTTGGCAGCCTCATATTGTACACCACGGACAAGAGTGTCCGCACTATTCTCGTGCCTTACCATTCGTAACACTTGTTGTAGTTCACTATATCTGACAAATGTTGGCATCGCAAACCTCATTCGAAATCCTCTGGTAGGGCTACTACAGGATAGGCCAGTCTAATTTGTCTATGGATTCTTGTTTCAAACTCTTGAAGACTCTCCCCGCAATGCTGTTGCCCTTGCTCTGAACTAAGAAGTGCAGTCTGACACATCGAGCAAATGTTTATCACCATACCGTAATTCTAGAGGTTTAATCAATTCTGCATAGGCGTTCTGGCTATCAGGTAGCAATTTCTGTAGTGGGTCTGCCGCAGGCCCTTTTAAAGCGAGAACGAGTGAATCTGGTTTGTCATTCTCCGTCCAATTATGGCATGACGAATGACCTAGAGCAGTGATTCCCAAAGTGGGGGTCCGCAACAATGTTTCAGGAGGTCCACGGATACTTTTAAGAAAAAAAAGAATATACCGTAATTTTGTCCGCTTTATATTCTCTAAAATCTAAATTTTAGAATCTGAAAACTGTTAGTAGAAGATTCCAGTTTGTTGTTGTTGTTCAAACTAATTGTAATTATAAAAGTAATTTCAAACTAATTGCTTTAATACTGTCTTCAAATCATATAGTATAGCAGATCTGTTTGTCAGTCAAACTGACTAGAGCGCCGCATCAACGCAGTTTACAATTATAAAAATTGTAGCACCACTTCTTGAGTGGTGTATCCACCACTCATTTTTTATCCACAGAGAAGCGTTAGCAGCAAAGAAGATGCCACCACAACTGAAGCGTTGTCTTGATGAGGTTGATCGGATAGTGAATTATATTAAATCGCACCCTTTAAATTCTCGATCATTTGGTATAATATGTGAAGAAATGGGGAGTGACCACAAGTAATTGTTGATCCACTGTGAAGTAGGCCTACAATGGCTTTCGTGTGGAAGGGTATTGATCAGATTATTTGAACTGAAGGGTGAAGTTAGTCTTTTTTTATTTGATTCCAACTTCGACCTTAAAGATAGGTTCCATGACTTTAACTGTATTTTGAAGCTATCAGACCTTGCTGATATCCTCAGTTATCTGAATGGACTCACTTTAAGCCTGCAGGTATCTAGCTTTACTATTTTCTAGGTTGAAGATAAAACCGAGGGGATAATTAAAAAATTGAAGCTGTGGATTCAGAGATTAGACTCTGAAATCTTCCGAACAATTTTCTTCCATGGCAGATTTCGTCCAGATGTCAGGAGAAAATGTTCCAAGTGAGATCCACAACGTTATTAAGTCTCAATTGGAGTAACTGCACTTGCAGCTAAGGTAATATTTTCCAGTGACGGATGATAGTAATAAGGAATCCATTTGCTAATGGAAACATTTATTAGTTTGTTCAATTTTATTATTAACATCAGTTATTAATTTTTGATTACTTTCATCTAAACGTTTATTATTTTCTTCAATTTTCTTTGATAATTCATTATTTGTAGATTCTATTTTACTATTTAATTGACTATTTGTACTTTCAATTTTATTTTCAAGTTTATTACTTGTATCTTTTATTTCAGATTTAGTTTCTTCCATTTTAGTGGTCAACTGTTTAAACATTTGCTCAATTCCTGCCATATCTACTGCTGATGATTTTGCCATTTTTAAATTTTATTATTAACAAATAAATTTAACAATTATTTAGTAGTTATTTGTAACCTTGAATTCCACTTTCTTTTAAAATTTATTAATATTACAATTTAATTATCACTTGGGTAAAAGCAACACCAAATTATATAAATTTATTTATATAATTTTGTGAGCTTAATCGGGCTTAATGGAGCTTAATCGAGCCACTTAGTTGGCCGCGCCAAATCTATACAACGCTCCCTTTCGTCTAACACAATTATCTAATATTTGTGATGTTAGATAAAAAGTTACTTACCCGTGATATTACTTTACCTGGGCGCCAGAACAAATCCCAGATACAAATGACACGGTTTCAGCTTAGCTCAGCGCATGGAGACACTCTTTCTCAGGATTCGTTCAGTGATTGTGGTTTTCAAGGGGAATCGTTACAAATAACACTTTAAGATTTGCTTGAGTATTATATTAACTTTTATTTAATTATTTTTAAACTTTAAATTGTTAATGGCAGGACTTAATTCTACCCTATCACTTATAATTATTGAGTGAGTGTGAAAGTAATGATTAAGACGCTCAAACGACCTATAGCTCTTATCTGGTTTGATTAAGAGATTGCTACCTCCCAAACCAGTGCTAAAGAACAGATCTGCAATAATTTGCACGTCCAATACTACACACCACTTTCCATTCAACACTCCTATACTATATTAGAGCTAATCTTATAGTTAAAATACAAAGTGTGCTTTTCTTAGTGTCCTTTTAAAATTGTTTATTGTTTTATTTTTTTTGTTTAGTGCTTATTTCATTGATCAATGAATCTATTTCTTACTGTTTGATGCGTTGACCGAAGATAGGAATCCGTAGAGGTCCTCCTTTTGATGGTGTTGCACAGAAGAATGGATGTTGATCAATGCTGTTGAAGATGCCCTGGCAATTACAGATGCTGTAGCCTTCTGTAGCACAGGTCCTTCACGGCTGATGCTTAATTAATTAATTATTTAATTAATTAACGGTTGTTTTACGCAGCGAGTGTTATTGAACATTATGTATTCATCTACACTGCGGACTACTTCTCGAATTAGAACTTAATTTGCACTTTTGAGTGTTTTAAAAATTTCTGTATGTGAATTATACACGTCTAGTGTGTTTAAGTACCGAACGAAGAGTGCTGCTACCCCTCGCTTTGAGCTGGCGTCAGTTTTAAATACGGTCTGCTGATTGGTTGTACAAATAAATCATGCGTTTTTCCAGTTGTGACAATCTCGAACAGGTCGGTCTAACACTCCGTGACAGGTTCCAAACGGCAGAGAAATTCTTGTCAAAATCGTACTTCCTGTATTTGCAAATCGATTGATTACAGGTATTTGTAAATGTGTTTCCGAAGATCTGACCACAGAATATTGTTGCTTAGGTCTTTATCTGTGTGTGTGTGAAAACACCTTATTCCTACGTAGCATAATTCTCTCGTTATTCCTGTTGGCGTGCGTCATCCGTATAACTTCTTCAATTGTTAATTATATTAACTGAGACTGCGGCTACTTATTAAGCTTTTCTTGCTGAACACAATGCTGTTTTCAGAATTGCCGTATATTTATAACTTTTGAAGTTATCGCAGGTTGAACTGATAATTCGCTTTGAGTAAAATAACATGTTTGAACTGGATTATGATGTCGCGGTGACGTGGTTAGAGTGAGATGGCTGCGATTATACGCTCTCTCTCTCTCTCTCTCTCTCTCTCTCTCTCTCTCTCTCTCTCTCTCTCTCTCTCTCTCTCTCTCTCTCTCTCTCTCTCTCTCTCTCTCTCTCTCTCTCTCTCTCTCTCTCTTCCTTACTGCGTTACACTTGTACCGTCTATAGCTTTCATATAACGCTCTGATAGGACGCTATTATGAATCGTTATATATACCCCCACTCGGTATAAAAAAAATTGATTATTTAAATCATTAATTTTTTTCTAATGTACAGTTTTACACTGATTAAAAATTTGCACATTTACTTTAGCACTTTTTCCCGCACAAAACTTGCACTACTACAATGTTGCTTACATCTATCTTATAACTAAAGATTACAATGTTGCTTAACCTAACATGGTATATTGAAATTTATATGATCATTTTTAATCATCATTTTGGATTAATTAATGTCAATAATTTAAATAACAATATTAACCTTTATTTATATAAAATTCATTATTATTATTGTTAATATTGATTCAAAACAATTATAAATTTATGGGTCAATATTTTGTTTATATTTTCTTAAACTATCCCCATGGTACTTTCCTATAATTTTATTTTTCTCTATATCTTTTAACATATATGTGTACCTTGCAATCTGTTTTTCTATCCTATTAGGTCCCATGAATATCGGAAAGAACTTGGCCGTGGTATTGTATATGGCAGAGGATACAGGATTCGCTTTCACTAGCACTTCCTCTCCTTCAATAAACCTTACCAACTTGTGAGTTCGATTATATCGTTCTACTCTCTTTTGACTTTCTCTTTGTATTCTTTCTTCTGCTATCCTGGTTTTTACCTCGTATGGAATAGGTAGATTGTAGTTGGGTGGACTTTTTATGGTTTTGGTCCATATATGTACAGGTTCTTTATTAATAAACAATTCTGAAGGTGTGTACCCCGTTGTTTCATTGCATGTATTATTTATACAATCTGAAATAAAACTTAAGTAGTCTACCCATGCAGAATGGTTCTGATTACACAATATTCTAAAATACCTCCCTAATTCTCTATTTACTCTCTCAGCTAAATTTGCTTGAGGGTGACGTATAGATGTAAGAATAGGTTTAATATTTAATTCTTCCAAGGTTTCTCTCCATAGGTTAGGGGTGAACTGTTTTCCTTGGTTTACCATACTGTGGGATGTAGAACTTCGTTAATGCTCTAAGTGTTGCTTTTGTCGTGGCTCTTTGGACTGGGTATAATTTCACAAATTTGGAAAAGAAATCTACCGTAACTAGAATGTGCTTTACCCCTCCTTTTGCTTTTGGTAGAGGCCCGTAATAATCCACAGCTAGTAACTCTCCTTTCACTTTAGCTTGGACTGTTTGCATTTCTTCCCTTGTAGCTAAGTTTGGGTGTTTACATTTCTGGCACAGGTCACAAGTAGACAATAATCTTTTCATGCGTTTTGCTAACCCCTTTCCTATGAAACTTTCTGTTAAGGCTAGATAGCATTTCTTAAATCCAGCGTGGCCCAATGACAAGTGGCATTCCCAATAAGTTCATCTATCATACAGCTAGGTAATAGTAATTTCCACTTATGGGAACATAGCTTATATAGCTTACCGTCGTATATAGAAAATCCTGGTTTGGAGTTGGTAACTGCACTCCTCCAAGCTACATTAATCCTAGGGTCTTGTTGTTGATGAGTCCCTATTTCCTTAAGTCGTCTAACTACTTCAGGTTTCGTTATATGTTTTACCGCGTAAATACCAATATCATTGCTACTACATTTAATATTATCTGTTTCCATGTTGTTTTCCGATGGTGGATTTCTACTGAGTACATCTGCTACTAAGTTGTCTTTCGCTTTCCAATACTGTATATCAAATTGATACTCTTGTATAGCCAAGATCCAACGAGTCAGACGGGCACCTAGCAATTTACACTTTAATAAAAACACTAACGCCTTATTGTCGGTGATTATAGTAAGTTTAGCACCCAGAATATAACTTCTAAACTTTGACAGGCTATGCACTATCGCTAATAGCACTTTTTCTGTCGTAAAATAGGTTAATTCTGCCCCTTTAAGTGTGCGACTTACGAATCCTAATACCGCTTTTTGGCCCTTCTCATCAATCTGATACAAGTGTGCTCCAATAGCAATATTGCTGGCGTCTGTTTGCAAGTAAAATCTTTCTCCTATCCTTGGATGATTTAATACAATAGTATTTATAAAAAGACTTTTCACTTGTTGCAGTGCTTCATCGTGGTCCTTTGTCCACTTCCATTTAATACCTTTGTTTAACAACTTTAACAATGGAACAGTACTTTCCGCGTATTTACTTGTAAACTTCTGATAGTAGTTAGCTAAACCTAGAAATGACTTTAGCTGCTTGCAGTTCTTTGAAGTTGGAAATTCTTGTATGTCTTTTACCTTCTCTGGGTCCGTGGTTATGCCTTCCATTGAGATTCGGTGACCTAAAAACTTAATTTCCTCTTTACCAAACTCTGATTTCCGTAGATTCAGCGTCATGTTTGCTGATCTTAAATTTTCAAAAATATTCTTTAAATGTTTTAAGTGCTCCTCGAATGTTTGTGACACACATAGAATATCATCTACGAACACTAATGTATACTTCTCTACCTCATTACCGAAGGCACTGTCTAAACACCTTACCATTGCAGCTAAGCTGGTGCTCAGGCCAAAAGGTACCACTTTAAATTGGTAGCACTGTTTTTATAAAAAAGTGCCGTATACTTTCTATCACAAGTTCTAATGGGAATTTGCCAAAAACCTGATGTTAAGTCTAGTTTGGTCATACACTTAACCCCATTACATTTTTGAAACAATTCTTCCACACTCCTAGCGCACTCGTAATCTGGTACTAATAAAGAATTTAGTTTCCTAGCATCTAAGCATAATCGGATACTCCCGTTCGGCTTGGTGACAACTACTAAAGGGTTTATATAGGGACTACTTGCTCTCTCTATAACACCATTTGCTAACATCTGTTGGATCTCTTTCTCCACTTCATCTCTATAATGTAGAGGGATTGGATAAGTCCTTTGTACAAATGATGCATTTTCAGTTAGTGTCAACTGATGTTCATAGAACCTAGCTCTTCCAGGCTCTGTTCTGAACACATCACTATACTCACCAACGAGTTGCTGAAATTTGTTCTGTTGCTCGTTGTTCAACTCAGTCCCAATGTTGATTTCTGGAGTATTATCAATACAATGCTGGTCACTCCTAACGTCAACTACAGGTTTCTCTATATACCCTTTTACGACACTTACCGAGTTCCAATGCTTAAACTCTTTAATACCTACATTTATTTTATTAGCATTTATTTCCATAGTAATGGTATTTCTTTTAAAATTTATTTTTGCTTTCCATTCAAGCAACGTATCTACCCCAATAATACAATCATGAATGAGTTTCGGGACTATTAGAGCTACTATTTGGGTTTGGTTACCATTTATACTGACAGGTAAATATATTTGTTCAGTTATCTTTTGCATTTTGGCTCCAGTGGCTCCCTGTACATTACAATGTTTTACGGGTAGTCTGGGACAATTTGGCAACTGATAATTATCTACAAACTTTGAGCTAACACAGGTAACTTCACTGCCAATGTCTATAAGCGCTCTTACCAGTAGATTACTGATCTTACAAATTATTTCCGGACATTCAGGATAATGGTTTCTACCCACTTCTTGCTCTTCTTTTAACAAGAACTCCCTATCGCTCACTTGTTTTATATTATTAGCTACATTCTTCTTACCTGTTTTCTTTTGTGATTTCACTGCAGGTAATGGTAGGATTAGTTTTGTTTCTTTTCTACCTGCAGTGGCTTCCCGTTTCCCGTAATTCATTTTACTAGTCGACGGTTGCTGCTCGGTAGAGGTTATAGTTGTTTTACACACTTTATACCCTTTATTAGGTTTATTTTCTACACTTCGACTCCTACCTTTATCCTCCACTTCCTGTCTATTTTGTGGTTTATTACCCGGATATGGGGTAAACCTTTTTTCTTTCGTACGTTCATTATCTCTCCTTCTATTTGAGTAGAACGTTGGTTCTTGCTGATCGCCTCTAGAGTAGTTACTCAGCTGATTACTTACCCGCTGTAGGTCCCTCTCTAAATCTAGACACTCATCTACAACCATAATGAACTTTTCTTAAGTATCCACTCCTCTAGTTGTGGTTGCTACTCTAGTGCGTTCTGAGAAATGACGCGCTAGCTTATATACTAGGTCTCTCTCTTCTATTGGTGGTGTTAGATGTTTAACTTGCGCCATTACATTTAGCACATAATTGGTAGTTGTCATATTCATTGACGGATGATACTTACCAAATTCTAGATGATCGCGTACCCTTCTTTGTATCTGAACATTCCAGTACTGAGCTAGAAATTTTTCTCTAAAGTCTGAGTAGGTTTGGACTCTGTCTGAGATGACTTTCCACCACGTACCTGCCCAATTCTTGAGAAATCGGCCTAACATGTCCTTCTTATCCTCGTCGTCCGTCAGTGGATTTACACCAGTTACATACGCTTCAAACAGTTTTAGGAATTCCACAGGATTCTCATGTGGGTTACCTGAAAATGCAAGGTTTTCCGGTTCTTCCTTATAGCCGCCACACCTCACTACTTTGGTTTGCTGTGACTTCATTGCTTTAGTCAGATCTTCCCGCATTACCTTCAACTGTTGTTCCACCTTTTGATGTACTTCGTCACTGTTAGCCTTACTCTCTACCTGTTTCTTAACTTCATTAATATTTACACCCAGTTGGGTACACTCTTCCCTAGTATTCTGGATTTCTTCTTTATTTAGAAGTGATTGTGTTTTTAATTCAGCAGTTACTTCACTGAATTGTTGATTAATGAGGGTTACTTTTTGTTCTAACCTTTCATGTAATTCATTTCTAAATTTATTTAGCTTTTCGTCTTGACGGCGAAAATTAGTGTTTACTTGTTTTCTAAACTCTTCTAATGTAGTTTTAACCTCTTCGGTATGCTTATCAAACCTATCATTACGTTCATCTATTTCACCAGCTAAGTTAATAGCTAAATTTGCAATTTCTTCTTCTATTTTAAACGTAGCTTCTTTACTACTTTGTTTTATTTGGCTAGACAAATTTTCGTTTATTTGTTTCATTTCACTGGACAAATATTTATTATTTCTTTTATGAATTTGCTAACTGCTATAATTTTTATTGTTCGACTAAGCTTTTCGTCATCACTGACATCATCAGGTCTTAAACAACCTGTTTATGTTGTTTACGGGTTGTTTAAGACCTGATGATGTCAGTGATGACGAAAAGCTTAGTCGAACAATAAAAATTATAGCAGTTAGCAAATTCATAAAAGAAATAGTAAAGATGGCTGCTAATTTAAACAATACGAAGAAATATTTATTAGTTTGTTCAATTTTATTATTAACATCAGTTATTAATTTTTGATTACTTTCATCTAAACTTTTATTATTTTCTTCAATTTTCTTTGATAATTCATTATTTGTAGATTCTATTTTACTATTTAATTGACTATTTGTACTTTCAATTTTATTTTCAAGTTTATTACTTGTATCTTTTATTTCAGATTTAGTTTCTTCCATTTTAGTGGTCAACTGTTTAAACATTTGCTCAATTCCTGCCATATCTACTGCTGATGATTTTGCCATTTTTAAATTTTATTATTAACAAATAAATTTAACAATTATTTAGTAGTTATTTGTAACCTTGAATTCCACTTTCTTTTAAAATTTATTAATATTACAATTTAATTATCACTTGGGTAAAAGCAACGCCAAATTATATAAATTTATTTATATAATTTTGTGAGCTTAATCGGGCTTAATCGAGCTTAATCGAGCCACTTAGTTGGCCGCGCCAAATCTATACAACGCTCCCTTTCGTCTAACACAATTATCTAATATTTGTGATGTTAGATAAAAAGTTACTTACCCGTGATATTACTTTACCTGGGCGCCAGAACAAATCCCAGATACAAATGACACGGTTTCAGCTTAGCTCAGCGCATGGAGACACTTTCTCAGGATTCGTTCAGTGATTGTGGTTTTCAAGGGGAATCGTTACAAATAACACTTTAAGATTTGCTTGAGTATTATATTAACTTTTATTTAATTATTTTTAAACTTTAAATTGTTAATGGCAGGACTTAATTCTACCCTATCACTTATAATTATTGAGTGAGTGTGAAAGTAATGATTAAGACGCTCAAACGACCTATAGCTCTTATCTGGTTTGATTAAGAGATTGCTACCTCCCAAACCAGTGCTAAAGAACAGATCTGCAATAATTTGCACGTCCAATACTACACACCACTTTCCATTCAACACTCCTATACTATATTAGAGCTAATCTTATAGTTAAAATACAAAGTGTGCTTTTCTTAGTGTCCTTTTAAAATTGTTTATTGTTTTATTTTTTTTTGTTTAGTGCTTATTTCATTGATCAATGAATCTATTTCTTACTGTTTGATGCGTTGACCGAAGATAGGAATCCGTAGAGGTCCTCCTTTTGATGGTGTTGCACAGAAGAATGGATGTTGATCAATGCTGTTGAAGATGCCCTGGCAATTACAGATGCTGTAGCCTTCTGTAGCACAGGTCCTTCACGGCTGATGCTTAATTAATTAATTATTTAATTAATTAACGGTTGTTTTACGCAGCGAGTGTTATTGAACATTATGTATTCATCTACACTGCGGACTACTTCTCGAATTAGAACTTAATTTGCACTTTTGCGTGTTTTAAAAATTTCTGTATGTGAATTATACACGTCTAGTGTGTTTAAGTACCGAACGAAGAGTGCTGCTACCCCTCGCTTTGAGCTGGCGTCAGTTTTAAATACGGTCTGCTGATTGGTTGTACAAATAAATCATGCGTTTTTCCAGTTGTGACAATCTCGAACAGGTCGGTCTAACACTCCGTGACAGGTTCCAAACGGCAGAGAAATTCTTGTCAAAATCGTACTTCCTGTATTTGCAAATCGATTGATTACAGGTATTTGTAAATGTGTTTCCGAAGATCTGACCACAGAATATTGTTGCTTAGGTCTTTATCTGTGTGTGTGTGAAAACACCTTATTACTACGTAGCATAATTCTCTCGTTATTCCTGTTGGCGTGCGTCATCCGTATAACTTCTTCAATAGTTAATTATATTAACTGAGACTGCGGCTACTTATTAAGCTTTTCTTGCTGAACACAATGCTGTTTTCAGAATTGCCGTATATTTATAACTTTTAAAGTTATCGCAGGTTGAACTGATAATTCGCTTTGAGTAAAATAACATGTTTGAACTGGATTCTGATGTCGCGGTGACGTGGTTAGAGTGAGATGGCTGCGATTATACGCTCTCTCTCTCTCTCTTCCTTACTGCGTTACACTCGTACCGTCTATAGCTTTCATATAACGCTCTGATAGGACGCTATTATGAATCGTTATACTATATATAAACAATTTCAGGTAATTTATATATTCAATATAGCCGCGAACAGTCCGTAGTAACATCATGGTAGATCACTTCAATCTTTTGTGGGATAATTTGTGTCTTCATTTTTCTTAACGACTTTTTATTTCTTTGTCCACTTTATATCTTCAGCATCTTTGTGATCAACTTTCTCATTGGATAACAATAACAGAACAAATGGATACAATGTTAAATCTATTATTAATGTTGAAAAATTAAGTTGTTTAATATCTCAACTAACAGCGATAACTAAATGGAATTTAATGGCTTGTGTCAATATATAGAAGAAATTCTGAAGTTTATAGATATTGATGTTTTGTGTTTCATCTCTGATAGACTCGGGTAGGTAGAAGGTATGTATGTGTATGTTATCCACAACTTGTAAAATTGAAAAACTTTCACAATATGCAATGTTTTTGTAGAGGGTACAGCCCAAGAAAGAAAAGGAATAATCGTTAAAAGAAATAAAAGTCACGAACTTCTCAAATAGGCTATAAGCATTTACAACTAATGTTTTCATGAAACCGTTGTAAAAATTAATTCTGTGAGTTAAATTACTTAGGAGATACTATGCCAGACTCACTCATGTAGGCCGGGATCTGTTTCAAAAGAAGTACGAGGTAAAATATACGTAAAGTGCGACGATATACACTTCATATTGTGTTTTAACCCTATTATTTAATACACATAGTTGTTGTGGTCTCCAAGTTGCATGTAGCCTACAATTAAATGTTAAAATTACCTTGTGTATCCAGGTTTCCTTCCTTGCAAGTTCTTTTTTATATTTTATACACACAACGCGTTTCGAGAATTATAGTCTCATCATCAGGTGATAAAACACATGCTCACGCTCCCGCACTAAATGACTTTCCAAAAATACATAAGGAGAATGAGCCCATATGACCTATAGTTAATTTTACCACAGCACCCGGATATAAAATCGTTAAAAAAAATCTACAGGTTATAAAGAGTAATATAAAAATAACAATAACCACAGTGTCATGAATAATATTGAGTTTTTGAATAAAGTGAAATCATTAAAAATGTTACCGCAATATAAACTGATGTCCTTCGATGTTGTGAATCTTTACACTAATGTCCCGGTGCCCCAAACAATTGATATTTTGCAGAAAAATCTGGAGAATTTAGGCAAGTTAAATCAACAGGAAGTAGGCCTATAGGAACTTATTACACTATTAAGAGTAATATTAAGCCAGAACTATTTCATCTTTGATAACCGATTTTTCGCGCAGGACGACGGACTTGCAATGGGGTCACCGCTTAGTGGTTTTTGGATGATCTTCAACTTACTATTTTGAAAATGAATACGTGTTGTCATATAAAAACAAGCACAGGTCATTGCTTTACGTTGCTTATAGACACTGACGTGGAAAATGGGTAACTCACCTCAATTGAAACAGAAAAAGCAAAAATAAAGATTTTTTTCTATTTCAAATACAAAACACAAAGCTGTTTTCAAAAACACATTTCGAATAAAAATTAGAAATAGGCATTTTTAAAATGATTCTTAAAAGAAAATGAATTTTTCTGAAACTAAAATTTATTTCTTTATAACTGTGACCAGTAAACATGCAAGCAATTACCTATAATACTATTCCACAATTATAACTTACTAATAACAGTATTTAATATTATAATATTATTATACTAGTTATGCCTAATAATATTTCATAATAATACTGTATTTCCGAGTGCTTGTTGACGCAAATTATGGAACATTATGAAATCAGAATTTATGTAATATTAGGAGAACCAGTTTTTAAAGTAATTGGTCACTAATTTCACTTCTTTGGGGTCTCATAATCATTCCCCTGAATAGAAAAAGGACGTCCTTCAGGAGCGGAGCTTGATAGGCAAGTACTAAACTGCAAAAATATTTGTTTAATTACAAAGAACGAATATAACGCTCCTAGGGATTTATTCATATCTTGAAGTTATTGAGGAGTTTCTAGGTCAACGAACTACCATTGTCACTACCAGCTGATGAGTATGAATCGTCTTGGAACATGTAGGTCAATTGATTTTCCTCTTTTAGATGACTAACCTATTATTTTTGCAACTTTGTCTTTCGGATTTTATTAAGTTCAGTTCGTTCACTAGCTCTTCCTTTTTTCTTGGTACCAATTTCATATTAAATTATCGGTATATACATGACCTCCATGTTCTAAGGTTATATTTTAAATCATTTAGGCTACTTGAATTCGGTTCGAAATTTCTAACACGTTAGATGTGTTCCTTGTAAATCGATTTTTATGTTTGACAAATTGAAATGAAATATTTCCATAGGAACTACTTCTTTGTTGCCGATAACGTAGTACACATATAAAAATCGGTATGGAGAACCATACATGACTTCCATGTTCTAAGATTTATATTTAAAATCATTTTCGAAATGAAATATTTCAATAGAAACTACTTATTTCTACATATTGCTTCAGCCTGTACTGTACTGTGATCACTAACGTAGGCCTATACAACCTCACGTTATCGCACTCGATTTTCACTGATGATGGTAGTCGATAGCACTGCTGAAGCGTCTGGTTTTGCTGAAAACGTTGGACCACGGGCAAAAACCCGGGAAGGAATTTTTACAACAAACTACTTCTTTGTTGCCAATAACGTAGTACACATAAAAAATTACCCCCTCCCTCTTCAACTATCATTTTCATTTATAGAAAATTACCCCCGCCTCTTTCAACTACCCTTTTCATCTACCTTTCTACAGTGGACTATTATGACCTTTTCAGGATACTTTATTTATCAAAATTAAGTATTTTACTCTTGTTAAAACATAAAACGTTGCTGGTAAACTACCCCTTCCCTTTAACCATTCTTCACCAAAATCAATAGGCCTTGAGTCCTCTACAACTCGGGTACATATACAAAAAATTATTTGATTCCGTTTGAATTTGCGGCAGTTATCGTTCGCCATAAAAAAAATTCTACGCACACACACTTTTCGGAAAATGACTATTCTTTGTGTTTTGAGGGTACTACAATCAGAATCAGCCCTTCTCTTGAACATGATTTTTCTCGTGATCACCGTACTTCCATTTCCTTACGGGACATAGTATGGATAGCATACTGAAGTTAATATTGCACCAGTTGCACAATATTGCATTTGCAAAAACTTTTTGAAACATCTATTTAAACTTCTGTCAGTAGTATGAACCCAGGCACTGCGATATTTAAAATAGCATTCCTTGAAACTATTGTATTCAGTTTGTATGTGTAGCCTATTATGTATATTCGTTGGATCTAAGCATTGATACTTAACTATTCTCTATTATTAGCCTAAGTAGAAAATGATGTAGAAAAAGTCATTTGAATGGAAATTTAAAAATTGTATCTACTAAAAGGCATTTAAATATAAAGTGGAAATAGATATTTTGCATTTACATTTTAAATGGTATATTTCAAACGTATTAAAAATTCCGCTTATAGGTAATATCCAGGATGGGCAAGCAGACGGGCTGGTAGCGGTCGATTTGACAGAAATTCCAGCCGACAAGTGGACACCGGCATTTAACGTCTTTTATACTGTGCCACCGTGATAAAGCAAGTATGCCCAATTATCACGAAGCACGTGTGCATTTTCGACCAATGGCGCACGTCGGATAAGTACACAGTGGGCGTGTAAACATTCAAACTCAATAAACTATATAAAGAAATCAAAGCGTGGATAATTTAGTAAGAGACCTAATATACTGAGTGCAATATCAGTTCGTTCACAACACACTGTGATTTAACAAACGTTCTTCAAACCATGACCGGGAAACTGAATGAACATTCAACCATAAATTCTCCAGGAATGAAAATGCCTATCATTGGGTTGGGAACGTGGCAGGTAACTGTAAAAATACAAAGATAGTACTGTATATAAGAAAATTTTAATAAAATGTTTCTAAACAGAATTGGAAACATTAAACTTTGTGTTACACCAAATGTAGGATATTTGACCTTCACACACACACACACACACACAATATTAATCGCGCACATACGCACAAACATAACCCTAGTATTATTCACCTTTGTCTGTCTGTCTGTCTCTCTCTCTCACTCTCTCTCTCTCTCTCTCTCTCTCTCTCTCTCTCTCTCTCTCTCTCTCTCTCTCTCTCTCTCCCCCCCCTCCGACTCCTCTCTCTTGCACTCATTCGCTCACTCAATCACTCTCTCTAAATATATAGTGACGACTTTACGTTCTGGTGCGTAAGTGTTTTTGTGTTGAACGTGTCTCTTAATACATTTACACGCCCAGCTAGACCGTAGAATTTGAGTTTGAGTTACGTTCAAACATTACGTCACTTACAAAGATTTATTTTAAAGAGAGGAGAGAGTATCGAAAAATGAAATAACTAAAATGAATTAGAAACAGATTAAAACTAAGTTATATAACCTTTTTCATGAGTGTGCATGTATTATAATCATAGTATGTAAAACACCATACTAATAACTTAATTTATAATTACAAATCTCGTATTGATAGTAATGATAAAAAATATAATTTACCATATCTTGGATGATTGTGAGATATTAAGAAATCAATGACAATCAATAATTTGACAGTTTATCTGCCAATTTAGCAATGTAAAATTCTGGTAATAAATGTTATTACAATAAAATCATCCTAATAACAACAATGTGAAACCAAAGAATTATTTAAATGCTTAGCGTGTTCAATTAAATCTGCTGTCGATTACTGTATCCTGATGTGGTGTCCTTGGTAGTCTTCCTGAAGGATGCATGCGAGCGCGCGAGCGTGTGTGTGATCCAACCTGTCAGACGTATCGACAACCCGCTCTCAGCCGCGAAACACGACGTTCACCAGTGACGATCTTATTTCATGGTGATAATTATAACTAGACTTGGGTACACACATAAGCCTAGCTTTGAATTTCTTTTCTGTCCAAGATTGATTAAACAGTTTCAATTCTGTTCCGAATTGTCACAATAGACCTGGCGTCCTTTCCAACAATATAAAAAATGTATGCCTATATTGTAGATTTTCATCGTGTGTAGGACACTCTTAACAAATATAACACTTGTCGTTTCGTGATATTTTGCACTTCATCAGTGTTTTTTGCTTCTCCGTAATTATTTGTTTAGCGGAGTAATAAGCAAGTAATTACTTTGTCATCTTATACACACACGAATTCGCACCACCACGAGTCTACGGGTGAGTGACATTGTACACTTGTACAAAGAATTTCGCGAAAAACCTATCGTTTTGATTGGGTTAAATAAATGTCCGTGGAGGGATAACGAGCACAACTTACCAGTGTACACACAGCTCTCATCTCTAATGACGTCACGTAAGGTGACACACTTTCCGAGATTGTTAGTTTTCAAACCGTAATAGGGTGTTCAATAAGTTTTTTTTCTATTTCATGGTTGTTATAACTTACATATGCATCGTTATATATTATTCATCCAATTTGTATCGTTTAAATATCTATATACTATATTTATATGTCTATACCTAACCTACCTACGTACGTACGTATACATAACCCACGTATACTACATTGTTTGGGTTTGTATGTAGTATATTGATATGTTACGACGATCACACAGATCGTCGTGTTGTACAGTGGAAACTGGATAACTGAGACCAATGAAGACTAATTCAAAACCTTTAATTGTTTTTGAAGTTGACTACAAAACTATACGCGTTCATAGTGTCACACCAAGAATTGCTTCATCGACAATGTCTGCAACAAGTCATTGTGGTAATCAAACTCAAGCCGACGGAGGCGTAGGTGTATTTATTTTACTTTCCCAAACTCCTTTACAGGCTTTCCGGTAGTTGTCCGCAAATCGCAAGAGCACCAGATTGGCCTGAGATTTTTCACCAGATCAAGGCGCTCAATGGAAACTGTGGAACCCCTGTCAACTCTAATCGAGGTCGTCATTTCTTCAACGAATCAGTTAACTACCAAGCTCCCGCTTTTTTTCTGAAGTGTAGAACTTGCGTATTGTCTTGGGCTTCGTTCCTCCAGTTAGTCAACTCACGTCCCGTTGTACCGACTACTGCTCTTTTCCCTGCTGCTTAATTCTGGACCGACGTCTCGTTTTCCACATCTAACTTATGATATTTCGGTCTTCCACTTTTCTTCGTTTATACTGTAGTGTCGATCATTAGGTCTCTGTTCCTTCCTCGTCTTCTTCATCATCTGTTTCTTCGCGATCTTTCAGTGCGCGCACTTTATGATTTGATCAACGAGCCACTGACTTGGCAGCCTCATATTGTACACCACGGACAAGAGTGTCCGCACTATTCTCGTGCCTTACCATTCGTAACACTTGTTGTAGTTCACTATATCTGACAAATGTTGGCATCGCAAACCTCATTCGAAATCCTCTGGTAGGGCTACTACAGGATAGGCCAGTCTAATTTGTCTATGGATTCTTGTTTCAAACTCTTGAAGACTCTCCCCGCAATGCTGTTGCCTTGCTCTGAACTAAGAAGTGCAGTCTGACACATCGAGCAAATGTTTATCACCATACCGTAATTCTAGAGGTTTAATCAATTCTGCATAGGCGTTCTGGCTATCAGGTAGCAATTTCTGTAGTGGGTCTGCCGCAGGCCCTTTTAAAGCGAGAACGAGTGAATCTGGTTTGTCATTCTCCGTCCAATTATGGCATGACGAATGACCTAGAGCAGTGATTCCCAAAGTGGGATCCGCAACAATGTTTCAGGAGGTCCACGGATACTTTTAAGAAAAAAAGAATATACTGTAATTTTGTCCGCTTTATATTCTCTAAAATCTAAATTTTAGAATCTGAAAACTGTTAGTAGAAGATTCCAGTTTTTTGTTGTTGTTCAAACTAATTGTAATTATAAAAGTAACTTCAAACTAATTGCTTTAATACTGTCTTCAAATCATATAGTATAGCAGATCTGTTTGTCAGTCGAACTGACTAGAGCGCCGCATCAACGCAGTTTACAATTATAAAAATTGTAGCACCACTTCTTGAGTGGTGTATCCACCACTCATTTTTTATCCACAGAGAAGCGTTAGCAGCAAAGAAGATGCCACCACAACTGAAGCGTTGTCTTGATGAGGTTGATCGGATAGTGAATTATATTAAATCGCACCCTTTAAATTCTCGATCATTTGGTATAATATGTGAAGAAATGGGGAGTGACCACAAGTAATTGTTGATCCACTGTGAAGTAGGCCTACAATGGCTTTCGTGTGGAAGGGTATTGATCAGATTATTTGAACTGAAGGGTGAAGTTAGTCTTTTTTTATTTGATTCCAACTTCGACCTTAAAGATAGGTTCCATGACTTTAACTGTATTTTGAAGCTATCAGACCTTGCTGATATCCTCAGTTATCTGAATGGACTCACTTTAAGCCTGCAGGTATCTAGCTTTACTATTTTCTAGGTTGAAGATAAAACCGAGGGGATAATTAAAAAATTGAAGCTGTGGATTCAGAGATTAGACTCTGAAATCTTCCGAACAATTTTCTTCCATGGCAGATTTTGTCCAGATGTCAGGAGAAAATGTTTCCAAGTGAGGTCCTCAACGTTATTAAGTCTCAATTGGAGTCACTGCACTTGCAGCTAAGGTAATATTTTCCAGTGACGGATGATAGTAATAAGGAATCCATTTGCTAATGGAGTGTCAACAAACCTCTCTCTTTCTTACACTACAAGAAGAAGATTCATTGGCAGAACTTTCGACTGACAGTTCATTAAAATTACAGTTTTCGCAATCACGGCTAGCTGACTTCTGGTTATATGCAATGCCTGACTATACTGATCTCGCAGAAAAATTTTTGAAGTGTTTGACTAGTGTTTCCCTCTACTTATTTGTGTGAAACACTACCAGCTCACATACTTGAAGTCAAAGTTAAAAATTAACTTGATGTCGAGAGTGACTTAATATTAAAATTATCACACAATAAACCCAATATTGCAGAGCTAATTGTTCAAAAGCAGATTCATTGTTCACACTAAACTATATTTAATATAATTAATATTATAATTTTGCAAGTTAAGAGAATTTTGAATTTAATACCTACAGTTTAATTAAAATATAGGAGTTTGTATTATATTTACTGTTTGTTTTATTTCAGAACTCAGACGGGGTCCGTGAAATTTTTAATTTTTTGAGGGTGTCCGCGGACTGAAAAGTTTGGGAACCACTGACCTAGAGCGTTACTCAACGCTGCCGGATCTCCAAACGACTGGAACAGCCTCACGCGCCGCCGCGTGCCTTTTGTTTTTTTTTTCAGTTCAACATAGCTATATATAAACAATTTCAGGTAATTTATATACTCAATATAGCCGCGAACAGTCCGTAGTAACATCATGGTAGATCACTTCAATCTTTTGTGGGATAATTTGTGTCTTCATTTTTCTTAACGACTTTTTATTTCTTTGTCCACTTTATATCTTCAGCATCTTTGTGATCAACTTTCTCATTGGATAACAATAACAGAACAAATGGATACAATGTTAAATCTATTATTAATGTTGAAAAATTAAGTTGTTTAATATCTCAACTAACAGCGATAACTAAATGGAATTTAATGGCTTGTGTCAATATATAGAAGAAATTCTGAAGTTTATAGATATTGATGTTTTGTGTTTCATCTCTGATAGACTCGGGTAGGTAGAAGGTATGTATGTGTATGTTATCCACAACTTGTAAAATTGAAAAACTTTCACAATATGTAATGTTTTTGTAGAGGGTACAGCCCAAGAAAGAAAAGGAATAATCGTTAAAAGAAATAAAAGTCACGAACTTCTCAAATAGGCTATAAGCATTTACAACTAATGTTTTCATGAAACCGTTGTAAAAATTAATTCTGTGAGTTAAATTACTTAGGAGATACTATGCCAGACTCACTCATGTAGGCCGGGATCTGTTTCAAAAGAAGTACGAGGTAAAATATACGTAAAGTGCGACGATATACACTTCATATTGTGTTTTAACCCTATTATGTAATACACATAGTTGTTGTGGTCTCCAAGTTGCATGTAGCCTACAATTAAATGTTAAAATTACCTTGTGTATCCAGGTTTCCTTCCTTGCAAGTTCTTTTTTATATTTTATACACACAACGCGTTTCGAGAATTATAGTCTCATCATCAGGTGATAAAACACATGCTCACGCTCCCGCACTAAATGACTTTCCAAAAATACATAAGGAGAATGAGCCCATATGACCTATAGTTAATTTTACCACAGCACCCGGATATAAAATCGTTAAAAAAAATCTACAGGTTATAAAGAGTAATATAAAAATAACAATAACCACAGTGTCATGAATAATATTGAGTTTTTGAATAAAGTGAAATCATTAAAAATGTTACCGCAATATAAACTGATGTCCTTCGATGTTGTGAATCTTTACACTAATGTCCCGGTGCCCCAAACAATTGATATTTTGCAGAAAAATCTGGAGAATTTAGGCAAGTTAAATCAACAGGAAGTAGGCCTATAGGAACTTATTACACTATTAAGAGTAATATTAAGCCAGAACTATTTCATCTTTGATAACCGATTTTTCGCGCAGGACGACGGACTTGCAATGGGGTCACCGCTTAGTGGTTTTTGGATGATCTTCAACTTACTATTTTGAAAATGAATACGTGTTGTCATATAAAAACAAGCACAGGTCATTGCTTTACGTTGCTTATAGACACTGACGTGGAAAATGGGTAACTCACCTCAATTGAAACAGAAAAAGCAAAAATAAAGATTTTTTTCTATTTCAAATACAAAACACAAAGCTGTTTTCAAAAACACATTTCGAATAAAAATTAGAAATAGGCATTTTTAAATGATTCTTAAAAGAAAATGAATTTTTCTGAAACTAAAATTTATTTCTTTATAACTGTGACCAGTAAACATGCAAGCAATTACCTATAATACTATTCCACAATTATAACTTACTAATAACAGTATTTAATATTATAATATTATTATACTAGTTATGCCTAATAATATTTCATAATAATACTGTATTTCCGAGTGCTTGTTGACGCAAATTATGGAACATTATGAAATCAGAATTTATGTAATATTAGGAGAACCAGTTTTTAAAGTAATTGGTCACTAATTTCACTTCTTTGGGTCTCATAATCATTCCCCTGAATAGAAAAAGGACGTCCCTTCAGGAGCGGAGCTTGATAGGCAAGTACTAAACTGCAAAAATATTTGTTTAATTACAAAGAACGAATATAACGCTCCTAGGGATTTATTCATATCTTGAAGTTATTGAGAGTTTCTAGGTCAACGAACTACCATTGTCACTACCAGCTGATGAGTATGAATCGTCTTGGAACATGTAGGTCAATTGATTTTCCTCTTTTAGATGACTAACCTATTATTTTTGCAACTTTGTCTTTCGGATTTTATTAAGTTCAGTTCGTTCACTTGCTCTTCCTTTTTTCTTGGTACCAATTTCATATTAAATTATCGGTATATACATGACCTCCATGTTCTAAGGTTATATTTTAAATCATTTAGGCTACTTGAATTCGGTTCGAAATTTCTAACACGTTAGATGTGTTCCTTGTAATCGATTTTTATGTTTGACAAATTGAAATGAAATATTTCCATAGGAACTACTTGTTTGTTGCCGATAACGTAGTACACATATAAAAATCGGTATGGAGAACCATACATGACTTCCATGTTCTAAGATTTATATTTAAAATCATTTTCGAAATGAAATATTTCAATAGAAACTACTTATTTCTACATATTGCTTCAGCCTGTACTGTACTGTGATCACTACGTAGGCCTATACAACCTCACGTTATCGCACTCGATTTTCACTGATGATGTAGTCGATAGCACTGCTGAAGCGTCTGGTTTTGCTGAAAACGTTGGACCACGGGCAAAAACCCGGGAAGGAATTTTACAACAAACTACTTCTTTGTTGCCAATAACGTAGTACACATAAAAAATTACCCCCCTCCCTCTTCAACTATCATTTTCATTTATAGAAAATTACCCCGCCTCTTTCAACTACCCTTTCATCTACCTTTCTACAGTGGACTATATGACCTTTTCAGGATACTTTATTTATCAAAATTAAGTATTTTACTCTTGTTAAACATAAAACGTTGCTGGTAAACTACCCCTTCCCTTTAACCATTTTTCACCAAAATCAATAGGCCTTGAGTCCTCTACAACTCGGGTACATATACAAAAAATTATTTGATTCCGTTTGAATTTGCGGCAGTTATCGTTCGCCATAAAAAAAATTCTACGCACACACACTTTTCGGAAAATGACTATTCTTTGTGTTTGAGGGTACTACAATCAGAATCAGCCCTTCTCTTGAACATGATTTTTCTCGTGATCACCGTACTTCCATTTCCTTACGGGACATAGTATGGATAGCATACTGAAGTTAATATTGCACCAGTTGCACAATATTGCATTTGCAAAAACTTTTTGAAACATCTATTTAAACTTCTGTCAGTAGTATGAACCCCAGGCACTGCGATATTTAAAATAGCATTCCTTGAAACTATTGTATTCAGTTTGTATGTGTAGCCTATTATGTATATTCGTTGGATCTAAGCATTGATACTTAACTATTCTCTATTATTAGCCTAAGTAGAAAATGATGTAGAAAAAGTCATTTGAATGGAAATTTAAAAATTGTATCTACTAAAAGGCATTTAAATATAAAGTGGAAATAGATATTTTGCATTTACATTTTAAATGGTATATTTCAAACG